>CAUYRH010126267.1:0-67588 GCA_963574655.1 Perodicticus potto
CGGGCTAAGGCGCCAGCCACGTACACCTGAGCTGGCAGGTTCAAATCCAGCCCGGGCCCACCAAACAACAATGATGGCTGCAACCAAAAAATGGCCAGGCATTGTGGCGGGCGCCTGTAGTCCCAGCTACTTGGGAGGCGGGGGCAGGAGACTCGCTTGAGCCCAGGAATTGGAGGTTGCTGTGAGCTGTGATGCCACAGCACTCTATCCAGGGTGATAGCTTGAGGCTCTGTCTCAAAAAAAAAAAAAAGTTTTTATTTAGAATCGAACAAAAATATCAAGTAGTAAAATAGAGCTTTATACAGAGAGACATGCTTAACTAACGTAATATTTTAAGTTATATGAAGACTAACCATGTCCTAATGAAACAACTGGGCAGTTTGTAAGAAGCACAATTGATGATCGCTATTCACAGCTGCCCTAGAGGGCCTGCTGCCTCAGAGCTATCATTAATAAGAGTCAGTTTCTGGAGGGGAAAAAAAGGCCTTAAGAGTAATGTGAATTGCATTTCTTGGCTGCATTATGACAGTAAAGCATTGGCTATCAAGGGTTTTGGCCTCTGAGAACAGTGGGAATCTGATAATGCTGATTTTTCTTTTGCTAAATCAGTGTAAGACGAGGGAACTATACCATGTACCTTAACAAAACAATGTTCATGAATATTTATACAGGAATCACTAACATGAAATATTACTTGGTATTGCTTATTCGGAATAAAAATGCATGGTGAAAAATTTGTGTACGAAAGAGGAATAAAGCTTGAACTATGACAAACTCTGTTTAAAAATACAGAAACAATTAAAGAACAGTTATTCACTGGGGAAATACCTTCAAAGGCACATCCATAAAAAATAATGCTCAAAAGAGCATTTTCAAGTAAACAATGTAGCATAGAGGATTAGGACTCCCACGTTCCCTTCTCCTAACAGAAAGTAATGACACATGTTATTTCTTCATCATTACTTTTAATTTTATTTTTTCAGTTCTACATTCACAATAGGAGTTAGGGATAAAAAATCGCTGGACACCTTACAGCAATCAGGGATACACACTGATTTTGAAGAGCTGTGGGAAACTCGAATCCCTACAACAGGTTTGATTTATATAGATTGCAGACTCTCTTTTTTTCTTATAACAGAAATAAAATATTAAGTCCCTGTAGACTTGACTATCAGCACAGCCTGCATTTAACTCAATCAAACCCACTATGCATGAACTATCCTCAAGGTTCAGCTAAAGGTGCCAAGACTCGGAGAACACTAGTCATCTCCCTCTGGACACCTGGCTGGGAAATTGCAACGCAGGTGTGTGTATTTCTTGGGGGTGGCGGTTCTGAGGGGCATGGTCTCTCCTGCATTTCAGTTCTGGGTCCATCCTTTGTAGCTTTATGATCATGGGAAAATTGCTTAATCCTTAAAAATTTCATATTCCTACCCAGAAGATGGGGATAAAACTAATTCATACACACAGTGTAGGTACAGAATACACACACACACATTCCACCCACTGGGAGAGTGAAGAGTTACACACACACACATTCTACCCACCGAGAGAGTGAATAGTTTAGTTACATCAAATTCTCACTGAAAAGACTTGTGCAATGTTTGTAGTTTTCAATATTAAGCCCTAAGTTAGGGTGGTAGAAGAAAAAGGCCAGATCCCTGCTCTTGAAATGATCTTCATCTATCTTAGATATTAAACTCCAAAGCAAAAGATAAAGCTACGCCCTTTCTCCTCCTCTCTCTACTCTGGATGTAGTTCCATCAGAGATGGCAAACAATTTCCTAAAAGTCTTTTTCTTATTAAATTTCTCTGATGATGGACTTGAATCTCCCACTGGCAGAAAACAAGGAGGAACTGGTGGGAAGCAGCCTTCACATGACCTGTAGTGTGGGGAGAAACAAAGTCCTGAATCTGTCTGTGCTTTGCTGAAAGTGGCCTGAATCCTCAGGAAAAATAGCACTTTTAATGGAAGCACCTGCTGGCAATTATTTCATGCTAATAGGGTCCCAACTCCCACCATAAATAATAATTGCAAGTTATCACCTTGCAAGTGATAAACTTGCTTATACAATTTGTCAGATAAACAGCTGCCCTGGGAAAATAAGGTTTTGAAATTATCCTGCAGTGGACACCTGCAGGACAAGCTTCTCTCTGTCATTCTCAAAAGTGTCATTAGCATCACTCTTTTCCTGAAAAAACAGCACAAAATTCTAGTCATTATTGTTAAATAAGCTTTAAAGCTGTTCTTTACCTAGTAATTTGGAAGAATGCTGGCAAACGGAGATTCAGACCACGGGACAGTTGTTAAAGTTTGGGGAGGCTGAAAAGCAAAAGGAAGAATTGCAAGCACCGGGGTTGGAATGTTTGCAGGAAACGGACTAGGGAAGAAGGGAGGACGCTGATCTGGGGACGGGCCAGGGAGTGAGCCCAGCCGGTGGCCAGTGCAGCTCTCAAGGTCACTGCGGGGAATCCAGCCACCAATCTTGAGTGGCACCACTCCCAAGAGGAGGACAGGCTGGACAGTTCCAAAAAATCTCAGGAAACATAGGAGCAAATTGTATGTTGAGGCTCCTGGAGCACCTTTCCCCCCAACTCTCCTCTGCCTCTTACTCCCTCCAGACAGGGTAGGCAGCCCGTGCCAGAGGAGCCCCGTGGGCCCCACAGGACCCTTAGAGCACGGCTGGGGTTCTCAGGAACATCCCGCCCCAGTGCGTCCCCATCGGCTCAGGTACAAAGCTCTGGGGAAACACCACTATTCATTGACAAAACTATCGGACAAAAATTAACCGACCAAAAAGGTACTGCTAAAAATAGTAGAGGAATTATTTTTAAATCGTATTAAGAAAATGACTGGCAGTCCTTTTGAGAAGATGGAGATATCCAAAAATTCTTTTCTCCTGCTGATTTCCTATTTTTTTAAATGTTGGTTTTTGAGAAGGTTATGCATTCACATTGTTCAAAAATGCTGAAACTTTGTAAAAAGTCACTTGATAAAAAGTCCGTCCTCTCTCCCGTTGGTCATCACTGTCCAGCGCCCCTATTGTTTTCCTTAGTATTATTTTCTTTTTGTATCCTTCCAGATTTTGACAAATTTATAAATATGAATATATACTTCCTTCTGTTGTAGCACTGAGTTTTGCATATTGCATTTTTCTTTTCCTAGTGTATCTTTGCGACCTTCCAATTCTGTATACAGACTGCTCTTTTTATGACCGCTTGGATGGCCAGCTTCATTTAACTCGCTCCTATCCATGGACAGAGAATTCATTCCTAGTTTTGCTATTGCCAGCACTGCCATGCTAAATGTGCACACCTGGCAGGTATTTAAAGCTATTCAAAGCTATATACCTTTTCAGTCTTGAAGGAAATTGCCAAGCCACCTCCATCAGCATTGTATAAATGTGCCTGTTTTTTTAACACCCCACCAGCAGAGCACATTACTAAATGTATGAATTTTTTCCAGTCTTAATGGCATCTCTGTCTCAACAACAATAGGAGACTGAGTGTCCTTCCTATGATTAAGCCTCACTGTTACTTCTTTTCTGTGACTTGAGTATCTATGTTCTTTGTTCTCCTCCATTCTACTTTTTCTATCAGGACATTCATCTGTTTCTTATCGTTAGTTGGAGCTATGTTACAAACTGCATTTTTCCTCCACTTTGCCCTTTGCCTTTTAATTGTATGTATAATGTATTTGCTATGAAGTAGTAGTTTTTTTAAGTCAAATATATCAATCTCATCTCTTATGACTTCTGAATTTGAAACATGTCATTTCTATGCTGAGTTTATAAAAGAATTCTCACATATTTCCTATCACTTTATGGTTTAATCTTTTTTCCACTTAAATCTTTTACTCATTTGGAATTTACCCTGGGGTAGAACAGGAGATAATGACCCATTTATGGAGGTGGCACCAATATCTTCCAACGCCATTTATTGACTAGTGCATTCAAAAAATACAAAGGTCTCTTGTGTGTTTGTATTTGTTTCTGGACTTTCTACGCTGTTGTGCTGACTTTTATGCCTATTATTTGCCTTTGCGATTCTATTTTAATTTCTGAGGTTTTATAATATGTTTTAATATATCTATTTTCAATTTATTTATTTTGTCATATGATCTTTGGAATCACTACCCTGGTTAGTTAAAAATTATTTTCTTATGTTTATCAGATTACTTAAGTTAGAAAGAAATGAGAATCTTATAATGTTGATTTTCTTTTTTTTGAACACATGGTACTGTCAATTTGGTTTCTAATTTTTTAAGTAAAGCTTAACAAAATTAACAGCTATTGAGTTTTTCCAGAGGAAAAAATCCATAAAAACAACAGGAAGCTAAGATAGTCATATGTGTAATATCTTTGATAAGTACATAGTCTTTACCAGAATTGCTATTAGTAACAATTACATTGTTATTTACAGGTTATAAGTGATGCTAAATTATTCTGGTGTTTATATGACATTAAAAACTCAAAATTTAGACTTTAGGGTTTTCTTTTTCCTGACTTGATTTTTCGATTAAAAAATGCCAAATAAATAAATAAATAAATAATACCTAAGTATTTAACAAGGCTATTTTAAAAGGGTTCTTCCATTTCCAGAGTTGTGACAAAATCTGGTGTGTTCCAATTCTCCAGTTACTTATAGAGATGCGTGTTATTTTTTGCTTTGGAAGTCCAATTCTTTCCATTACTGTGTTGTAAAGTTTTGACAACATGCATTTACTTACTGAAAAATAAAAATATGTCAGGCATACTTAAACTATTTGTAAATGTAGACATCTGAGGAGATAAAGGGGTTTGATGCCCAGGGCCAGCTGAATGCTAATGTTACTAAGGGGCCCCAGAGCCCCGTGTCCACATCTGTGGCTGGAAGTGCTCTGTTTATGGGGACTGCAGGTTCCTTAGGGTCCTGAGATCTTGTACTTTGAACAGTTCTGCCGGGCGAGGAGTGGGGGGTGGAGGAAGCTTCTGGGACAGGCCCCAAAATACACTTTATAAGGATGGTACACTGAATAAAATGTCTTGTGTGATCTTGGGGAGATATTTTTAATACACTCGATTTTTTTTTTACATTTCCTGAGTCCTGAGCTTAGTGATGCATGAAAGATACGAAGGCAAGGGGCGGAGTCGTGGGAACGTTCTGTTTTTAGGCTGAGCTCTCACTTCCAGGAGACGCACTTGTTCTGGTGAGGACTGCCCACTTTCCCGGGGGGCCCAGATCCTCAGTCTGGAGTCCAGTGTGTGGTAGGCGGCTGGTTTGCTTCACTTGTCTCTGGGGGACAGAGGGCCAGGCTGTCTACAACCTCACAGTCGGTCTCCTTCCACTCTATGAAAACGTGGCTCCAAGCCGCAAGGCCGGAGAAAAGGATATGCAGGGTTAACATGCCACAGTGACAGCCTTGTTTGTGGATTTCTGAGGACAACTTCCAACCAATGAGGTTTCCCACCAATAGGATGGATCGTGAAATAGCAATAACACAAAGGACTTTTCCTAAATGTGAGCTAATCCGACCTCTTCAATGAGAACATGCAGAAAATCAGGCCCAAAGTCGTTCCCAGGGACTGTGGGCCTGCGTGGTGGCCTTCTTTTTTTTTCTCGCTTCCCCTGTTTTCTCCTTATTTGTATTAAATCAGACTTGAGGTGAGCTCTAAGACTTGCCTAGTAAGCGGTATTATTTTTTGTTTCTCTTCTTCATTCCATGTAAAATTATTTTGTATTTAATCCTACATATTATTTTTAAAAATGTGCTAGGCTCAGCTCCCGTAGCTCAGTGAGTAGGGCGCAGGCCACATACACCAAAAGAGGCAGGTTCAAGCCCAGTCCGGGGCCTGCTAAACAACAATGACAAATGCAACCCAAAAATAGCTGGGCGTTGTGGCAGGTGCCACTATGGGAGACTAAGGCAAGAGAATCACTTAAGCCCAAGAGTTTGAGGTTGCTGTGAGCTGTGATGCCAGGCACTGTCCTGAGGGTGACATAGTGAGACTCTGTCTCAACAACAACAAAAAATCAATGTGCTAAACCAGTGCTAACATGAGTCTTGTAATTTTGCACATAAAGTCAACATCTTGTTCTGAAGTGAAATTTATGGAATCGTAGGAAGCAGAAGGGATAACTTCTCCTTGTCCCCTTGGAAAGTTTGTTGAAAGGTCAATTCACAATAAAGCAGATTATTAAGAGAAAGAGATTACAAATTTATTTACTGTGTGCACCAGAAGAATCACCTCATGATTACCCTGGTGGAACACAGAAGCTGATGTGCCCTCATTTGGGGGACAGGGAGAGGAAGGATCATAGGCAGTTCTGCTTAGGGACAATACATGATCCCTAGGGAGGATGAATCGATATTTGGGAGGATGAATGGATGAGGGGAAAGAGATATTTCAAACATGGGTTGGGCAAGGTCTGGCTGCCTTCTTCGCTTTGTTCCTGAACTATATTGAGATAACACAGAGGGAAGGAAAGACAGTTGTTTTGGATGGATCCACTTGGTTTTCATGAAGATACAGGGAAAAGTCTCTTGCAACACCTGCTGATCTCTACAGGCATTTAATTCAAAATACTTGTTAGACTAAGGAGTCATATTTTGGAGCTCCTTCAGAATTTAATGCCATCATTCTTCTCCAGAAATGTGTGTGCGTGGGGGGGGGGTGGTTGTTATTGTTGGCTTTTTGTTTTATTTGTTTGCATAAGAGCAAAGACACCTCCCAAATTATTTCACTTTCTTCTCTTACCATGTACGGTTCATACAGGAAAGGGGCACTGCCACAAAGGGTTTTCATCTTAATTACTGAATAGTGAAACTGAGATTTAATTTATTCTTCCTACACTCTCTGACAGCCTGGATTTAAGAGTGATTTGACGGCCAGCCAACCTCTCCTGCTTGCCCCCTGGGCCATTCACTGCAACCACTGGAAAAGCAAACACATGACTCTCCACACAGTGGGGATTACTCAAAACTCACTCCCAAGCTAATTCTCCCCAAGCACAGAACTGACTGCTCAAAGTACCACCATTAGAGAAGGAACACACACGGTTACGGCATGGCCCTAGGGGTCTGTTAGCATCCTTCAGCTTCTAATTACTGGATCTGCTGCTTACTGCGCAGGGTTTTAGATCATTTCTTTGCTTTTTCTGTAGTCATTTTTCACCCTCTTCTTCACTGTATAGCTCCTAGATTCTCATGAATGGTATTTTGTTAAATCAGCTGTCGTCAACCTGTGGGTCACAGGTGGTCTCAACCCTGTATTAAAGGGTTGCAGCATTAGGAAGGCTGAGAACCACTGTTCCAAGTCAATCTTTATTTATGTAAAGAGGCCTACTGCATACAAAGGGGCAAGATACAGGGGTGGCCATAAAGTTTGTGTGCAATTTAGAATAATGTGCAATTCAAGATTGCATGCAAACTTTATGACCACTCTGTGTAATGCACTGTATTTCCCACTTTGGGATATGTTTATTAATCATAAATCGATAGAATTTATGCATCCTAGCCAGTGTAGTGATGCTAAAGATACTAACCACAAATTATATTACTATTAGCTTTGTAACTGATATTTGGGGAGCATTTCCATGTGTCGGGTGCCTCTCTAGGCCGGGGTCCACTGGGTATGTCACTATATTCTCACCCTGGATCCTGCCCTGGATTTGCACCCTCATAGTAGCTCCCTTATGAAAAATGAATTTTAATTTTTCTTTATTTTATTTTGAATTGTGAAATTTGACTTGAAAATGAATAGCTTGATGTCAACTAACATCGTTACCCCTTGGTCACATCCTGGCCTGAAGAACAGGTGATTTTTGTCTTTTCAGGACTCGAGGTTCATGTGACACCTTCGTTTTCACCATGGCATTGTTTCCTTCTCTCCTCCCTGGACCTCTGTCCCTTCCTCCCTCTCCTCCAGCAAATCCCTTGCTTTTTTCTACAATTATTAATCATTTCAACTGCCACACTTTAAAGATGGAAACATCAAGGCTTGGGCAAGCCAAGTTGTTTCCTATTTCACAGATGTCAAGTAGCTTGGACCAGACTTTCTGACTTCCTTTTGTGCCCTTTCTCATTACACCAGGTAATAGGTTTTCAATAAATGTTTTCTGAATGAATGCATGCGTGGCTTGTGTGTGCTATAAGCGTTTTGCTGGGAGCATTCAAAGGAATCCGATGTGAAGATCCCGATTCCTCCTTTCTAAAGTGGATGAAGATTAAAGGAAACCCTCACTGGGCTCGTTCCTCACGCTTGGTGTTGTATCGACATCATCTCATTAACCCTTTGGTGGAGGCACGACCGTTTTCATCGTGAAGATGAGCAAAGAGAGTTCTTAAGAATTAAGAGACTTGTGCCAGGCCCTGCACCTGCTGAGTGGCAGAGAAGGGATGTGAGTTATGGGTTACAGTTTTGTAGCTGCTGCGCTGTCTTCAGACAGCCTCCTCCTGATCTGCCCCTAAAAAGAACCACACTCAATCTGGTAGACAGGACTGAAAATGCGAGAAGAGAAAATGAAATGACTTTAAATCCCCTGCTATTGATAGAGAATTAAAATGCTACAGAAATTCACACACACAGAATAAATTAGTGTGGACTTCGGGAAGTGAGGGCGACTGGACACTCACTGCTCCGTGGACAAAGGGCTTCCTTTCGGGAAGTTTTCTCTCCTGAGCAGCTTTCATCCCACCCAGCCAGCATCCCTGTCCTGTGGGTCACCTGCGAGGTCTCTGCATCAGATATTTGTAAGGACATCTTTCGATTTCCCTCCAGTTTCACTTGATGTATAAACCTGGCTTTTTCTTTAGATTTAAAATGGTCAGCATGAACTTAAGACCTTCCATCACAAACAAGTAGTTAAAAAAATAGATTGAAAAACCAGGCTCAGTTCTTATAATTACAATGTTAGTTAAAGCAATAAAATACAAAAAGGTAGTATGCTGATGCAAATTATTAACACAGTAACTGACACGCAAGGAAAAAAAATTTCCTTGGGGTCACAGTGTTATATTATGGAAATTGAAAACAATCCTTTCTGATTTAATAAAAAAATTATTTTTTTAATTGTTTCTGTGCATGGGTTACAGTCAGCTCACACAGTGCTAGAATCAATTTTTACTCTGTACACCATGTGAGTTGTATGTGACTCACAACATACTTACTGGATTTATTTCTGAAAATTGAATCTTTTGTAATTCTGGAGTGGACCTTAGGTGATTCTGGACAAAGACCTCTGTATCATATCCCCTACTATGTGCAACATTGTCAATCCCCAATTGATTTCCTTCAAAAAGTCACCAAGCAAACACCAAGGGGAAACGGGCAATGAGAAGTCATGGTAATTAGAGAAAACAGTCCAGCAAGTGGGTGGGCCAAGGAGAGCAGGACAAGCAAAATTTTCACACCACACAGGCAAGCTACGGACCTTCCCACTTATCCACCTGTTCACAAGACCCCTTGGCCCAAAATAAGTGTGAGTTAAATACAACTCATGTGGCAGTTAAAGTGTTAATGTATTACAAATACTACTTTAAATTAGTACATATGCTATAATTAATACAGTAGTGAAAGAAATATCACCTTCTAAAGAAAAATGAGATGTACTTTTATAATATTAATATTTTAAAAATACATTCCTATGTGTGGCTAAAACTACCTTCTGCTAGAAGAAGGAACTAGTGTAACTAGCAAATGGCCAGTCGTGTGTATAGTTATTTTTAATGGAAATGCACTGAACAGTCTAAGTAAGGCTTTTTAAAAGCCCATTAGAATATACCATATACGAGTGGTTACCAAATATTTAGATTCCAGAAACACACACACACAAAAAAAAAAAAAAAAGGAAGAAGAAGAAGAAGATGTGGGTTCAGGGCAAGCACAGGTTGCCAGGTTTTCATCTGGTAGACCATTGTGTAACTACAGTTTACAACCACATTATACATTTAGTGAGATGAGCTGGATCGCTACAAAGGAAGTGACTGTCCATCAGATAAGCGTAACTCTACAGAAATGTCTTCTCCTTTTTGTTCTTATGTCACCATGGACTGGAAAAACCTCTTTCATAACAAACAGTTGTTTACTTTTCTCTGTGGTATATATTCAGCTGCCTCCGGCCCTTGTCTGGGCCTTCCGCGTGGCTGTGCCCACACAGCAGGTGTCTGTGCCTCCAGCTTCAAATGTCTCTAGGACGTAAATCTGCAAACACACTTGCACACACACAAACACACACGCAGAGAGTGAACCGGGGGAGGAAAGTAGGAAAAGAAAGAAACAAACTCCAACTCAACAACAAAAATTTTCAGAAGCCTTGGTACAAGGAATAAAGAGATTATTTATGCCAAAAATTGGCACAGACTAATACAAGTCTTGCTCCAGAATCTTGAGACTCCCTGGCCCACATGGGTGGGACTCCCCAGATACCAGCTGGAGTGTCCATTCTTCCGAGGGAGGAGGCAGAATGCAGGTCCCCCACCGAGTGTCTGTCCAGCGCACATACGTGGCCGGCCACTGGCATTTGCGCAGTGGGTCAGCAGCCTATGCAGTGCCCTCCACTCGGCTCATTTTCTACTTCCCTTAAAGATTTCATATCACTTGTCATCTCATATGTTCCTGCCGTGTCTGTCCCATCCAATCTGCAGGTTTCAGATGGCATCAGCTGGGCTTGCCCACGCGGCGTGTACCAGCCCCGTGTGCTGGGCCGCACAGGTGCTCCGAGGCCAGCCCGCCTTGGACGGTGACCTGCCCGCCTTGGACGGTGACCTGCCACCTCTTACTGAGTGCTCACTATGTTCCAGCTGTGCGCTAGGCAATGTATTCGGAATCATTCATTTAATCCTAACAGAAATCACAAGGTAGAAATTATCATTAATACTGTCCCCATTTTATTATTCCCCCTTTGCCCAGGAGGAAATGGAAGCTCAAACTCCCTCCGCAGTAAGAGGTGGGCTGCGCACCATGTTTAACTCGAAACACAGCACAATGCGAGTCAGTATCTCGGCTGGGGAAGCAGGAGGACCTGAGGAGGTGGCCGTGGGGGGCAGTGAGCCGGGGGGGGGGGTGAGACTCCGGCTCTGCCGGGGACAGACTGGGGCCTGCTCTGCGTCTTTGCTCTGACCCTCAGCTCTTGTTCTTGCACGGGTTAGGGGTCAGTTATAGTTTGAATCTCAGATCCACCATCCGGAAACATGGATGGGACTCAAGAAATGGGAGACACCAGTACAGCCCAACCTAGAGCACCACGCTGGCTCTGTTCTATTCTGCTGTTGAAGATCTGTCTTCAGAACATCAGGCAGGTAGGGGGTGCGGTACTGTGACAATGGGCCGTGATAGGGACGTGTGCACAGTCGAGGTGCAACCTTGTCATATTCTATAGCAACTAATTGGAACAGTCGAGGGACTGGCTGAAAACTTTCTATTTCTAGCTTTTTAAAAATCTAGTGCATTTTTCTAGAACATTCCCTCTCGAACCCCAAGGAAGCAGTTTTAAGGACAGAGTTGTAAAAACAGAAGTAGGTGGACAACAGTCACCGACAGGCACTTTCCTGAGCCCCTGACTGCCAGCAGTTGATTTGCTCTGCTGTCCCTGCCGGGCCGGTAGCTCCGTAACAAGAACAGTCAGGAATTGACTGTGGGTGTGAGCAGCTGTGAGCAGCCGTGACCAATGGGACACAATGAGCAGAACCACAAGAAAGGGGCTTCTCTCAGACGCTCTTGCACGCTCTGTGTGTGACACAGCATCCCTCATTTACTGGAATTAAAGCATCTAGCTAGAAAGAGGAAGCTGCTCTTGATCCTGGAAGCTTCACCTTACGTGTGCTCAGGTCTATAATGGTTTTCAAAGCCGCAGCAAGCATTGTATTTAAGGTTGGATTTGTCTTGCCTTCACTATTTGTTTGGCACAGAAACCAAAGTTTAATGCTTGGGCGAAAAGCTCCAAAAGTTTAGACAATGAACTGGAAATCCTATCAGATAATCTAAAGGCTTTTGCAAATTAAGGTCAGTTCTGCTTGCGAGTTCCTTTGTTTTCAATGCCCCTACTTTTATTGTTTATCAGTTATGTGGAAAACATGCTTGCAGGCAGACTGTCCAGAGGCTGGGGTTTTGTATAACCCAGGAAATGAAGTCAGCAGACCTGCAGACGCAGCCGTGATTCAGCCTCCCCTTCCTGAGAGAAGCAGGCGATTCAGAGACGTTTAAATAAAAATGCAAAGACGGTGACAAATAAATTGAAATAAACGTGTTTAATAGTTTGCCGGTACACTCAGAACTATTCCATTTATTTAAAACTTTAGAGACGTGTGAAAATCCTATGTGGCTCAGAGCTTTTTTTATGTTGCCATTGAAAGATTACATAACGTGATTTTGACTAAAAGAGATGCTAACTACTTGAGTCTTTCAAACTTTCCATTGTTTTATAATGGCGTTTTCTGGCTTACAAGGATCATGCTTTGCTTCTAATTTACACTTCTAGCTAAAATGAGTAGAAAGGCCTTCTTGCACTTCTACGTCCCAACAACTTTGAGATTTTGCTGTTAGCATTTCACTCTTCCACTTGTTCTTCTCAGGGTTTTGTTGATATTTTTTAAAATTTTGCCTCAAGTTCCCCAAAAGATTGGATGAGAAGGCAATGAAAAAACTACTTTTGGGCGGCACCTGTGGCTCAAAAGAGTGGGGTGTGGGGTGCTGGCCCTATATACCGGAGGTGGCAGGTTCAGACACGGCCCTGGCCAAAAACTGCAAAAATACAAATAAAAAAACCCCCAACCAACCTACTTTCTATTAGATTTATTAACGAGAATAACCAAGAATTATGTTCACGTATGTATATAAGTATACATATATATTTAAAATATTTCATTGAGACATAATACGTATGCCATAAAATCTTTCCTTTAAAAGTGCACAATTTGGTGATTTTTAGTATTTTTCAAGGTTGTATAACCATTGCCACTATCTAATTCTAGAACATTTCATCACCCCCAAGGGAAACATCATATCGCTCGGGGCTCGTCCCCATCCCTCCTCCCCGGCCCCTGGAACTGATAGCCCAGTTTCTGTCTCTGGGGATTTGCCTGTTCTGGACGCGTCATATAAATGGAACAAGGCAGTGCCTGACCCTCCGCGGCTGTCTTCTCTCTCAACGTCATGTTCTCAAGGCTCTTCCGTGCTGCAGCATATGTCCAGACCACATTTCTTTTTATGGTGGAATAATATTCCATTTTACGGATATAATGTATCCGTATTTTGTTAACCTATTCATCAGTTGAACATCTGAGTTGTTTCCAATTTTTGGCTTTTATTAGTAACGTTGCTATGAACATTCACATACAAGTATTTGCTTGACTATGCCCTGTAGATACATCTAAGTGAATTTTCTGGGTCATATGCTAGCTCTACATGTATCTGTTTGAGGAGTTGCTACACTCTTTTACAAAGCGCCTACACCATTTTTACACTTGCACTAGCCACGTCTGAGAGTTCTAATTCCTCCGCATCCTCACCAGTATGCCTCGTTTGTATTTTTCTTTTTTAACCATCCTAGCGGCTGTACAGAAGTATTTCATCATGGTTTTGACTTGTATTTTCCCTGTAAACTGATGATGCTGAAATTCTTTTCCCACGCTCGTTGGTCACTTGTATATCATCTTTAAAGACATGTCTATTCAGATTCTTTGCCTATTTTAACTTTTTCTTCCATATTGTTGAGTTGTGAGAGTTCTTTCTGTGTGTCCAGACCCATATCAGGTATGTGATTTGCGGGTCTTTTCTCCCATTCTGTGAATTGTCTTTTCGGTTTCTTCATAGTGTCCCTTGAAGTGCAAACAGTTTTTATTTTGATCAAGTCCAAATTATCTATTTTTTTCACTTGTTGTTTATACTTTAAGTATCACTTCTAAGAAACATTGGCTAATCTAGGGTCTCAAAGATATTTGTGTGTGTGTGTGTGTGTAACATATATAACATATATGTTATATATATGTTATATATAACATATATAACATATATATGTTTTCTTTCTTCATATATAACATATATATAATATATATGTTATATATAACATATATATAATATATATGTTATATATAACATATATAACATATATATGTTTTCTTCTAAAATTTTTATGGTTTTAGGTTTTATATTTAGGTTTTTGATCTATTTTGAGAAAAGTTTGTAGGTATAAGTTAATCAGTTATTTTAAATGTCCTTCACTTGGTTCTTGAAATTTTTCATATTTATAGGGAAATAAAGAATTATCTCATATTTTAGTAGCATTTGAACACCACAGGAAGAATACTATCAACACAAGATTCTTAAGTATTTTTGAAGCTTTAAAAAATGATGATAATCTAAGATTAGAAATTCAAAGAGTACTAGGAAGAAAAGGCAGGAAATCCAGATTTTGCCTCTTAAGTCCCTTTTCCGTGAATGTCGGTTGACGGCAATTCTCCTTGTAAGCTCACAGTGGCACCGAGGCTGAGTTGGCACCAGTCTTGCAGCGTCAAGTTAGGGGAACACTGTGACTGTGATCATCTGTGCTATCTCAAAGCCTCTTCCCTGTGTCTAAAGGAAAGTTAAGCCACACCCGCCGGAGCCCTAAACTCCACAAAGCCAATTATGTTACACTCCAAAGGGAAAATTATAAAAATGTGAAGTTGTTATGAATATTCTATGTTCTAGGCTACAGAGAACATACGTGAATCTTTCCCAGCATTACACTTGACAAATTATTTTCCATTTCAAGTCTGCTTATGAAATATGTATGTTCTGGCCCAATACTGCCTAATAGAACCTTCTGTGGGGATGGAATGTCCTATGACGGTGCTGTCCCAAACAGCAGTCGTTAGCCGCACACAGCCACTGAGGATTTGCAAGGGAGCTAGAAGGCCTGAGGAATTAGACTTTTCAGGTCACTTCATTTTCATTAAGGTAAGTTTAAATGGTGTGTGCGTAGCTGGTGGCCTCCTTGTTGGGCAGGCCGCTCTGCAGTCACACTGTGTTATCTGGTCTGCAGCAATCCGCTGGGAAAACAGCAGCAATGTGAGTTTCCGAGTAGACAGGGTAATCTTTTGGAATTATAACCTATTTCAAAAAAAGTGTAAAGTTGAGATGTCGTTCTTGGGGTGATTTTTATTGGTTAATTTAAACAGCGATTCATATTTCTAGAGTCACTTCCTCTTTCTCTGCCAAAGAAAAGAATATATGCAGACTTCTGGCTGAATCTATCCTACACTCTGCCAAGCATGTAACTAAAATTAAACAAAAGTTTAATTGCTAATAGTTTCTTTATATCCTGTGAAAATCTTGGAAAGCACAAAGTCATGGAAATGTAGACAGAATTGCAAAACATTAGCAAATTTGCCTGTGAACAAAAGCACAGTGTCTGGCATCTAAACAGCGGTCATAAAGCATTTTATAACACGGAGTGGGGAAGAGAGAGAGGCCGTGGTGGTGTGCTGTAAGACTAACTTACTGATTTACCTGGCACGTTACCTTAGTGAGTTTCCGTGTACAGTACAAATTCAGTAAGTTCCTAATTCAATGTGATAGCTGAAGAATTGGAAGGGATGCTGTGGACATAACTTCCTTGTGGATGTAAATATCACCCTGAATCTATTACGTAATTTTTATGTTTTATAACGTAATTTATGAAAAGAAAACGTTGATAGATGTATTATCATCTCAGGAAAGCCATTTATCCACTCAAAGAGGAATCCTGACAAGACCTCACTCCCATCTCCACTCCTAAGTCCAGACTTGCAAACACAACGTTGGAAGCATGACCAACCCAGACAGACAGACAAAAGTAAGACAAAATGCAGAAACGCGGAAAAGGAAATCACGTTCTTCTCGCCCGCAGAAGGTTTCCATGAGTTTCTTTCACAGTAAGTCAAAACCCACCCAATGAAGTCCCATTTCTTAGTGCTCTGTGACTTGGGGAGTATGGAATCACATATGTTTATTTAAAAAAGAATCAAACAGGCAGAAAGGCATTTGGAGGAAACTAAAAATCTCCCTACCAATCCTGACCTCCCTCTCACCTGCCTACGTAAAATGAGATTTTTCTTTGTTATCTTTTCAGAATGTTCTCTGTATATACACTCACTTATATAGAACAGGTAATCTTCTATTTCAAGAAGTTACATAAGTTTCAAGAGCGAGGAGCCAGAGTGCTCGGAAATTCCACCCTAGAAACAGTGACACAGCTCTGAATATTATACCTCCCATCATGCGCCCACTGCTCCGGGGAAGGGACTCAGAATGACCCCTCCTCCCTGGAGGGAGTCACGGAGTCAGCGGTCATGGGTGTGGCTCACACCTCATCATCTTTGCTCTAAAAATACGTATCGGCTTGGGTGGCGCCTGTGGCTCAAAGGAATTGGGGTGCTGGCCCCAAATACTGCAGGTAGCAAGTTCAAACCCAGCCCCAGCCAAAAACCACACACAAAAAAAATGTATCGGCCTCAAGCTGCTCTCTAAACAGATGAGGGCCCCAAGACACAGGTGTGCTTTCATCTATAGGAGAAAGGAGCCCTGGGGCACCTCATTGGCCCATCCCAGGTGCACCCA
Source organism: Perodicticus potto (assembly GCA_963574655.1). Classification (NCBI taxonomy): domain Eukaryota; kingdom Metazoa; phylum Chordata; class Mammalia; order Primates; family Lorisidae; genus Perodicticus; species Perodicticus potto. Next base: position 16,557 of record CAUYRH010126267.1, read on the forward strand.
AGGCCACCGTGCACATGACCAAGCTGTGCCTTTGTTCAGCTATTGCTGCAAACGGAGTCTTTCTGGGACCCCCCCCAAGTCCCTCCAGCCCAGCGTCACTACCCCCTGCTGGGGCGCCGCTCCATCATCCTGGCCCATGGATCATGCTCTCAAACCGACACTTATTGCCATGGAGGAATTAGATTTAAGGATGCTATTATGAGGGTAGGGCCTATGTTTTGTTAAAGTTTTTGCATCATGCCATGAGCAATCTATATCTTAAAAGACAATGCCTCGAATATTTGCTGCCTCTGTTTATAATTATAAGGCCACCCAGAGAGGCTGGGGGGCAGGGACTATGGAATTATAGGGTTTGAAAAACTAGGGAAGCTGAACAAACTTCATAGTGTTCCCTTCTACAGAGCCCTGGGATCCACGGACCAGCTCTGGGAGGACTCTACCTGGGGCACAGGTGATCAATCTCTCAGCCAACGCGAGATCGCTCCCTGTGAAGTGCCCTCAGGCTGTAGCTTCTCCTGCTCAGCTGAGCCTGGAGACACATGGGTGGTCCAGCATATCCAGCTCTTTGCATGCTGCTTGGGGGGAAAGTCACCTGCAGCTCACATGTGCCACCAGCAGCTTCTGATGCTCTGGTCTGGAGAGATGACCATGAGGTCAACAGACTATTAAGCTTATTTCCTCAAAATTCTGTAAATGAAACAATAATACATTCTCAAAAATGGCCACAAAAATTTTTAAAATTCTTATCTCACCTTCATCAAATCTCCAACTAGGAAAAAAAAAAAGACAAAACAAAAGGCAGTGAGGGAAAGTCTCACTCACCCCCTCCAGGCTTCAGGCAGGTGTGGGCTGGCAGGATTGGAAGTCAGAGCCCATCTACCCACTGCCAGCACAGAGCCAAGACCCAGGGGCGCACAACCACAGGACACTGGCGAGTAACCCTTGAGCTCTAACCCAGGCCAGGTGCCCCGGAGATGCCTGGCAGTGCCCAGCTGGCGGGGCTGGAGTTCTCCCTCTGCGGCCCCCTCCGCACCTACGAGCCTGCAGCCCCACCTGAGTTCAGCATTTATATGACTTGCTGTCTTCTGCTGTGTTTGAAATGAGTCTTTAAAAGATCCGCTCTATCCATATTTCTGCGAAACTGCTGTTGAACCATGATAATATCTTATTTAGACAATACGAAGTGCTCTTGGGCCCACTGCAAGTGTGGGGAGAGAGTAAAGCTTGGTGTTCTTACAGAAACTCTGACGAGGAAACTATGGTCTTGACAAAAACGAACTTCATGAGGACTATTTCCATGTTCGGATGGGCGCATGTCAGTTATTAATGCAGCAGCTGGGTTAGAGCCTCTTTTTGAATGTCCCTCCCAATCCATGTTAATCGCTCATGTAGCGAAGCCCTGATGGTTGGGAGGAGAAACCCCAGCACTCTCCTTCCTCTTTGAAAGCCCCACTGCTCCCTAGTTCCTGTCTGAGATGGCGTCTGCCAGCTGTCAGGTTCCCAGATGGCATCCCAGGGCCTCTGTCCTCGGACTTTCCAGCCTTCTCTGTGGTCAGGGGCCCACTTTGCCCCCGGGGTGGGGTAACCCCACCTTGAGGCTGACTCCCCTTCTCTGGGCTGTCTCCCCGTCTGTAACAGTGAGGGCTGCACGGCCCTCTCTAACTCCAGGACTCAATGAGTATGATTATGATTGCATATTTTAACTAGCACTTTATTTCTAAATGAATCTAGCTGAGACAAAAAAATTGTGGAGGAAATGAGGAAAGCTTATGTGTGTTGAGTTTTGGAAGGAGAAAGGATGGCCTAGACTGAAAAATCTGAAAAACACAATAATTTAGAAGAAGCAACTTTTTAGTGTTAGAAAGTACCCACTGTGAGTGGAGTCATGACTTCCACAGCCCTGCACAGCAGAGACATTTTCACAGAAATCAATTACTGGAGAATTCTTTAAATACAATCCGTAGATAAATGATTCTTTCAACAAACTCATTTTTACTATTTCCCTAGGCCAAGTCATTTTTAGAAATAGATTGACAAAACCATCAGTGGAAACGTGTATTCTTGTGAATTTTCATTTCACATTCTCGTTTGAATTAATGAGCTTTTACTTATTTCTACTCAGGCAGCACTAATGATTTAAAAATATGCACATGCATAGCCAGCCTCTTCTGTCTTTGGCAAAAGATGTAATCATTGCTTTCCCTGACGGTAGAATGCCTCTTGTTTATTTGTCTGGGGAGTGACGTTGACATCATGAGAACTCTGGATGTCTGCACGTTGGGAACAAGGCTCAGCCGACAGTTCGCCCAGAGTTGTAGAGGCTGGGTTGGAACGTCTCTCTCTGACTCGTGCTGATGACTTGTGCTTATTCCTTCCTTAGTTTTTCCACATTCTCGAATAAAAGTATAAGCTTAAAAAACAGAAAATATTTCTAATTCACAAATATTCATTTTTTCTTTCTCCACATCAAATTTTAGAAAAATCCAGATCTTGGAGTTCATTTATTTTGACCAGGCCATAGCCAAGAACAAAAAAAAAAAAAAAAAAAAAAAAAAAATTGAGGAAAGAGAAAAGGATCCTGACTCCAGTTTATGCTGTGAATGAGTTCATGAGTTCACTACCGATAAAAGGTTAGTTTGGGTTAATTAGTTTATTGTCAAAATTTCCCAGGTAATGATCTATTGATCAGCAGGAAAAGGGAGTTTTCGGAGTCTTTATCACCGCTGAGAACAAAAACTGGGTGTCAGTTGACAGTAAGTGAATGAAGAGAATGATCATGAAATCTGGACATTTGAGAACTTGGAACCACATGAGGCCATTTGTAATAGGAAAAAACAGCCCTTGACCCTGGGAAATCTTACAAGTAACATAGTAATTTTAACAGTATGCTTCAAACCAGCATGTTCGGTGTGGTTTTTATTAAAGCTCAGATATAGTTAAGACATTGTTTCAGCAAGAGTTCCATCAAAACTTCTCAATTAAAAAAAGATCTGGCATTTCAATTGTCTAGAAAATTCACTTACATGTAATACCAACTTCTTCAAAAATCCCAGGTAATTAGAGGCCTTCACATTAAAACACTAGCTCTCTCTGAAAGCCAAAGAGAAAAAAAAAAAAGTCAATGAGTTGATATAAAGTGAAAGAACTTCTAAAAATGGGAAGGTAAAAGAATGATACTTGGAAGTGATTATCTGTACCATTTGTGCCTTCTTTTCATTTTAATTCTATTCCAAAAATGACTATTAAACAGCAAGACTCCTAAAGATAGATTTTCAACAATTGAAATTCTTTACCTTTCAAGGTAATATCGAGGGAAGAAAACAAATTGCAAGGATGTATGGAAATAAATCTGTATTTTGGTGTGTATTTTAAAACACACATACAATATTACATATTGCTCTTGAGTACAGACATGTACACATATATATATATAACTATTTAATAAAAGAACTAGGAAAGAACCCACCAAATTCTCATTACTCTTTGCTTCTGGAGAGTGAGGAGGGGGCTGAAACTCAGAATGCTGCTTGGATGCTACCAGCAACATTTACTTTATTTGGGAAAAGTGGAGGCTAATGTGGCAAAATTATAGCTCTCAGTTCTGGACGGTTGGAACACAGCTTTTTTTTATTATTATTACTTTCTTTATGGTTTTAGTTTTTGATTTTTTAATAGTTCTAAAATAATTTTCCCTATCAGCATGACAGCACTGGTCTGGCCACATCACAGAGGGGCACGCCCCCCAGAACTGTGACAAGCTGGTCTCCTTATACTGGGCACCTTTCAACGTGATGATTTAGAAAAGGAAAATAAAGACAAGCCCCAGGAAACCTGCGGGATGCTGTTAGCCCAGAGTGGCATAGAAGCTGACGTTCATTACTAGTAATCTCTGAAAATAATCCATTTGATCCAGCAGAAATGTTTAAGTATTTCCAGCTGACCGTGTGGAAACTTTTTCCCCTGGTTTATCCCAGTAATATTATCAGGAATAATGGGGTAAACAAACCCAAACCTGACATTTCAGAGGCCTGGGCTGTTGCTACAACAAGAATGGTGATGTCAAATCACCGTGGAGCGGACGCCAATGAGGATTTCCACCCCCTTCAGAATAATTGTCATTTTTCTAACGTGTAGTATCCATAACAACCACCATGGCCGCCTGACAGCACCCCGTCACACTTCCTTAGCAACTCATTAACACCGCAACTTTGAAATCATCCATTATTTTGGCAACAGGATGAATATCATGAACTTCCAGAAGGTCATCAGCTGAGACAAACCCGGCTGGCTTCCCCCAGCGCCTCCCTCCACCCAGTTCCTTCACTGTGTCCATTGCATTGTGGGACGTGAAGCCAAAGCTGTTGAGAAAAATCATGTACTTTTTACATTTTTCTAATGGGAAAATAAACTTTATTTGGCAGATATGAGACAGAATGTCCTTGTGCGGCTTACTCATGCCTTATTGCTCAGCCACTGATTAACAAAAAGAAGGAAATGGAAAGATCAAACCATTTCGTTGGATCAATTTTAAACTTGTAAGTTTATCTTATTATTAAAATATACCTGTAAGGCTCATAGTTAGTAAAAATAGAGTTAATGGATAGTCAACGTGTCACTAGTATTAGAGCGTATACTTAATTTTCAGGGAGAAAAAAATGGCCAATGACTCTACCACTTCCAGAAGGAGATTATTTCATATTCTTATAGAACTCACTGGAATAATAAGTTTAATCAGCTTCCACATTGCCAAACTCTTCAAGTTATTTTATTAAATTGATAAGTTCAAAAATAAATCGGAGGCTGGGTGCAGTGGCTTGGGTCTGTAATCCTAACACTCTGGGAGGTGGAGGCATGAGGATCACTAAGTCAGGGATTCAAGACCAGCCTGAGCAAGAGCAAAACTGCATCTGGAACTAAAAGTAGAGGAACTAGCCAGGCGTTGTGGTGGTGCCCATAGTCCCAGCTATTCGGGAGGCTGAGGCAGGAGGATCGCTTGAGCCCAGGACTGACAGGGCACCTTGTGTGATCCCCATGTCACTGCGTTCCAGCCTGGGCAACAGCAAGACTCTGCCGCAAACCAAACAAACAAACAAAAGAAACAGGAGAAAATAACTAATAATATCAAGTTGCTTTTCTTAACTATTTTCAATAATCTAATTTGATAAAAAAGATAACATTTCTTTAAAAAAATTATAGCTGTGAAATTCACACTAATTAAAATAAACATATTTTTAGTTTAACATTGTTAATTCTACAGATTAAGTAGCTTTTTTCTTACCAGTACGCATATGCATAAAACACATTTAAACAGCTCAGAAGTATGAAGGGTTACAAACGTAAGACAATTGATACGCAGTGTTCCTGCTGCCCCTTTGTCCTGGGGAGTTACGGTAATGTCCAAATAGAGTCAACAAGTTCACAAGTCCATAAACCATCAGTTACCTTTGCTTATTTCTATGAAATCAAACTACTGCAATAAAATACAGAGGCCAGTGAATATTTTACACATTGCTCTCTTCCACTCCTCATAGAGCAGGGAGTTATTTCTGATACACATTTGCTAATCATTCACAGTAATTGACTTTGTAAAGGCAAAGTCAATTACTTACACACTTCCTTACAGGTAGACGTTGGCATCACCAAGACGCTTTAATTGAGTGTAAAGGAACACTCTAATGGTGGAAAACCTTTTCCTGCGCTGCACCATTCAACATGACCCCACCTCCTTCCCTTCTCCCTCCTTTCTTTCCATCCCTCTGGAGTTTTGTTTTCAGCCCTGAAAGGTACCAAGGAGTTCTGATCCCTGGCCCTGGAGAAACTCAGGTCAGCAGGGTGGAGAGAAGGTTGATGGGGCAGATACCATTCCAATCTAGAGATGGGAGACTGAGCACCCAGAGGGCGAGCGGGACCCCTGCCTCCAGGAGCACATCCGCAGGGGCCGCCTCTCCCGGGTGTGTTGGGACATGGTCTTCTCTCCACATACAGATGCAGGCAACAAAATTAATCCTATATATTTGTGTATTTGTATAACATCCCTCTTTCTCTTCCCTAAAAATAAGAAGTGGATGTGAACCATGTGCCTCACAAACCTGTGTTCACGTTGGGCCTCTTGTCACTCACAGTCTTACCAGACTTTTGTCCATCACTTATCAAAGCCAACCTGAAAATTATGCCATTTGTCCCAACGTCCCATTCCTATAACACGTATTTGCATCGCTTCTCAGTCGTGCCTTTCTGCTCAGAGCGTTACTTAGGCTTGGGATGCCCTTCGTATCATCATCTATCTGCCAGAACACAATCTGTAGAGCCACTAATGTCTGTAACTCGCTGTGTTTGGTCTTTGGAACAGAGAAAGTCAAAGCCAAACTTGCTGGAAACCTGCAATCCAATATCCCATCGTATGAGAAAGGGCACTGATTATGAAATCTCAAAGTTTCCACTTTTAGGTGAAAAAGAGTAAGCACATTCCACCCTATGTCTTTACTAAATGCAGTTATTAAGACTTGAACTGACTGACTGGAGAAACCATTTGGATCTCTGAAACTTTGACAGCAGCTGGAGGCTGGGGGAAGGAGACCCAGACGTGCAGTGCGTCTGAACGGGCAGTGAGCGGAGCGGGCTTCCCTCCCATTTCCCCATCTGGGTGCACACTTCCTGCCAGGTAGAAGTTGGCATCACCAAGACAGAGCACCAGAGTCCTCTAGTTCTGGCTACAGGGGTGGAAAGGAAGATCCTGGTGCTCAAGGAGAATGTGAAAAGTACATGCCTTCTTTTTTTTTTTTGAGACAGAGTCTCACTATGTCCCCCTCGGTAGAGTGCCCTAGTGTCACAGCTCATAGCAACCTCAAACTCTTGGGCTTAAGTGATTCTCTTGCCTCAGCCTCCCAAGTAGCTGGGCTATAGCCACCTGCCACAATAACCAGCTATATTTTTGTTGCAGTTGTCATTGTTTAGCTGGCCCAGGCCAGGTTTGAACCTGCCACGCTCAGTGCATGTGGCCGGCACCAAGCCGACATGCCTTCTTCTTATTCATCACTGTTCTCCCACACCCTGGCTCTGAGCAATCTGGTGGTGAGGCGGGGAGCAGAGAGCCCACGGGTGTCAAAACTTGGAGCATATAGCTTTTCCCTCCAATCAGTCAAGCACTAGCCCAAGGGAGCAGGTCAAACTTAGCTGCTTCATTCTTTTACTGTCCTCCCGCTGCGCGTCCCTGGGCAAGGGAAGCACAATTCAGGGGACAGTCCAAAATCATTCACCATAAAAAGAGGGGAATCTCAACTTGTATGAGGAAAAGACAGCCAACATCTAAACAGAGATGACACAGATGTTGCTTTTCAAAGATTTCAAAACACCTATTATAAAGGGGACATCTATAAGGCAACAGGGAATTTGAAATCCACCTTGTATGGAGAATTTCACAGTGGTTGGGATAAGGTCCTTTTCTCAGGAGAAAGACACCTGTCTTTGCCTCAAATCTAAACTTATCATTGCCTCTTGTGTTTGCTCCCACTCTGTACTTTATTTTTCCCTTTTCAGATTATTTTCATTTGCGTCTTTAAGTGGTACAAGTTTGAATTGTAAAGCATCTTGAATTCTTCTAAGAAAATTGAAATTTAAAAAATAAAAGTAATAATATCTAATAAATTACTTTTGCCTAATATTTGGTGTCGAAATGCAACAAAACAGATTAGTCCTTAATATGTAAAAAGCCAGTCATCTCTTTCAAATATTTGAAAATTTTCAGATTTAATGAATCCCAATCTGTACAGTAACTTTAAAATAATTAATAGAGATGCTGAATGTGGTAAAATCACAAACAGGGGTTTATACCAGTTGTCTTCACACCAAATCAAAATGGTGCATCACAAGAGAACAGTTAATAAATCTGTAACAGGATTAATTTATAAAAGCTGTGTTTTCTAAATGACACCCGAGAGCCCATATTACATAGAATAAAAATACTTATAAAAGTGATCAAATAAATACTGCATCATAGCCATGCAGATACCCAAGATATGCTCTGTCAGACCCCAGTTCTCAGGACCATTGACAGTGAGGCCACCAGTTGGGAAGGCAGACCCCTCTCCTCCACACCCCGGTATTTAACCAAGTCTGCCCTGCTGGAAAGCATCTTCTATGAGATCCTCTTTGGACCATCTCTGTACTCTTCCAATTGCCCCATCCTTACACACAGATCATCACTGAGCTCACGTTCGAACAAGGTTCGTCCTTCTGCACTGGGGTCAGCTGCTGGCCTTGAGTTTGTCTGAGGTCCAGCTATCTCCTCTCAACCCTTCTGCTGTATTCGGTATTCACTGTGCCCCCCTCACCTCAGTCTCGCCTCCATGACTGTTTAACCTGCTGCACCATCTGGCATCTGACGGTGGGCTCCGCTCTGCTCCAGGCTTTCTGATTCCAGTTACACTGCAGTCAGCCCCAAGACCGAGCACTGCGGTTTGGAGGGCGGTTGTTTGCCCCCCAAAAAAACTTATGTTGAAATTTGGTCCCCAATATGGCAGGGTTGGGAGGTAGGGCCTGGTGGGTGATGGTTGGGTCCCGGGGATGGTTTGCTCTTGAATGATTTGATGTGCTGTTCTCATAGTTGTGGGAGAATGCTTGTGCTGGTGAGATCAGATGGATCAGCTCCCCAGAAAGCAGGCTATACCGGGCAAGGACATCCCACGTCCACTTCCCCTTGGTTCCTGTCCACCATGTTACAATGAAGCACAAAAGCATTCACCAAAAGCCAGGGTTGTGCCCTGGAACTTCCAGCCTGCAGAACTATGAAATAAATAAACCACTTGCTTTATAAACTACCCAGTTTCAGCTATTCTGTTAAACAATACAGAATTGATTAAGACACTGGCATTAGGGTAAGTGGACCAAATGAGGTGCCAGGAAATGTAGAGGTCAAAATTATGTTTTCTATGCAGGAGTTGATGTGCTAGAGAAATGCAAGACCCACTCGGGAGCCACCGAAAAATGGGTAGTGCCAGGTGAAGGCTGGCGGGAGGTGGAATAATGTCCCCTCCCCCTGATGCCTGCATCCCAACCGCTGGACCCTGTGGCTATGTTACTTCACACAGCAAAGGGGCTTTGCAGGTGTGAATACCATACGGATCTTGAGATGGGTGATGACCCTGGATTACCTTGGTGGGTCCACTGTACTCACAAGGGTCCTTCAAAGTGAAGATGGAGACAGAAGAGGAAGATGTTGGCTGCAGAAGAGGAGGTCCGGGTGATGCCATGTGGGAGAGATCCAATCTGCCCTTGTGGGCTCTAAAGGTGGCAGAGGGGCCACAGCCCCCCAGCGCAGGAGGATCCAGACAGATTCCCCGAGACAATGTCTGGAAGGAACCCACCTTGCCCGCTCCTTGAGTTTTGGCCACTAACACCTGTGTTGGCTCCTAACTTATAGATCTCTTAAGTCATAAATTAACATTATTTTAGGCTTCCACATTTTTGGTATTTGTTACATCATCCATAGAAAACTAATACAATGCCCTAGATGTCAAGGGTGGAGAAATTCCAGAGCAGAAGAAACAATCAGAATGTGAGAAGGGGAAAGCTGACTCACGGCCTGAGGTGAGTGGGATCTGAGACTTCTTGTTAAAGTACGTTCACCTTGAATTCCTTAAATCAAAAGTTTCTCACTAATTCAAAAACTAATCATGAAGTTAGCACAGTGCTCAGTGAAGGGACTAAGTCATGTGAGTCACTGACATGTTAATTGTCCTCGGGGATTTTCCTGTCACCCTCCTCATGAATTTGATTTATTGCTTTAGAGAAATCAGACTGCTAATTGGAGGCTGCCTCACAGGCATTGCCAGAGACATCCTGCCTCAGTTCAGTTTGCAGAAATGGGTTTGGCCGTCCTAACTGGAAGCCTCTCTGTAAGCTTGTCAGAGAGTCCGCAGCAGGGCCAAGCTGGGGAAATCCGATCACACATATTACCAGCTGTCTGAAACCCAGGTGGAGCCCTGGGCAGTTCTGATGTGTAGGGGTGATACATCCCGAGGTAACGGTCAATGTGGTTTCACTGGTCTTCATCTGACCTTCGGGGATGAACACTGGACTCTATCCCACTGTCCCCAACATTTCCTGTGGGACTTGGAACTCTGCTAACTCAATTCATCATATTTCCCCTGGGTCCATGTGTAATGTAGTATCCATCAAAAATAATTCTAAATGCTGCCCATTCCAAAGAATGCGAGAACCACCTCAGTGGTGTCCCAGCGACATACTCACCCCCAGCAGACCCCCTGACAGGCACAGCCTGACTAACTTGTACTCAGCGTGGGGAGCAGGAAATTGCACAGTCGAATTTCAAAATCCAAGTTCAACTTTTGCGTGTGAATTATATATAATGTTTTAAGCGTTGGTGAATATAAAGGCAAGAAGAAAAGCAATACTATGCACAAATGTGGATTTTTGTGGGCTGCTTTCACGCTTCTATAGTTCTCGCACACTATTCATATACTCAAGAATTCATATGGCAAGGGAGTGTATTTAGCACCCTCAGATGCTCCGTCGGGGGTGTCCAGCCTTTGTTTTTCTCTGCACATTGAAGAAGGAGAGTTGCCTTGGGCCACGCATTAAATATGCAAATACTAACAAAAGCTGATTGGCAGCAAAAACGGTCTGGGCCTACTTTTCACAATATCTAACGCCACAGATAAGCCAGAAAAAGTCCTGACAAAATCAGCGTGTGGCCCTTGGGCTGCAGGTTGGACACCCTGCCCTAAATACACTCCCTTGCCATGTGGATTCTTGAGCATATGACTCACATACTTTATAAAAGGACGTGGTCCCTGAAGTCAGTAAACATTTTTTGACTGGCCAGCAATCTGAAATAGTGCTTAAGAGGCCTTATTCGGTTAGAAAGTGTCTCTCTACCAGGTGGATGCTGTGGCCAGAACCCTTTCCTGGAGCTCCTGGAGCGCCTGGCCGTTCCCATCCACACTCCCGGGGGGGCTGCTATCAGATAGAACACGGATTTTGGTCACAGTCACACTGTCACACTTTCCAAGTGTATGTCTCACTAGCTCTCATTTCTCTTGAAAGGACAGCACCAGGTCCTTCAGATTTCTATCCCCGCCATAGCATGCAGCGTGAAACCTTTTATTCCTTCACACCGTGTCTGCAGAATGAACGAACAAAATCAAGAAACAGAAACCAGTACTCTTAAAAAGAGGCCGCTTCAGAGGCCTCCTTAAGACTGGAGGCTGTCAGTGGTTGGATGATGCTGCCTTAAGCCTGGTCTTTAAAGTCATGATAGACATTGACCTCCCTCAGAGGGGAGGAGGCTGCAGCCCGGACTGGACGCATTAATGCCTGGTCAGGTTATCTGGCTGGAGAAATTTCACATTTGGAATGAGTGCTCTACAAACTCTTTACTAGCTGTCACCGGGCTGCCTAAGAACTCAGGAGAACACAATTGGAGGTGTGGGAGCAAGGACCAAGGTCATGGAGGTCAGTGCCGTCCATGGCAGAGAAGGTGACGTTGTAGTAAGGGAGGTTAAGTGACCTGCCGCCACGCCCAGGCTGCTAGCTAGTTTGACCCAGAAGCAGCCCAGATGTGAGACTGTGGAATGAACAAACCGGTGCCAGGAGGAGAGAGTCGGAAGACGCCACAGCTGTGGGAACGTGTGTCTCTAACTTGCTGCCTGGCTGCCCTCTGCTTCGGAGATAAACAAGCTCCACTGATTGGCTCTCCAGGATGTTCATCAACCACCTGCTTCCCAGGTATACGTCACTTGGTATTTACCTGATCCACTGTTTCACATTAACTTCCCACTTATTTGCTTGGTATATTACTCGTCTTCCTATTTGGTAATTAAAGCCTTTCTTCTCTTTTCTGTTTTTTGCCCTTTCTTCTAAGGCAGTGGTTCTCAACCTGTGGGTGGTGACCCCTTTATACCAATGAAAATACATCGCAGCATTAGGAAGGTTGAGAACTACTGTTCTTAGGGAAGTTAAGGCAACTAAAGAAATTTAAATATTAAATTTCAAACCTTGAGTATGCTCAGTGGTACAATGATCAACAACTCATATTGTTTCTGTTTTTAATAGGATTTAACTGTGAATAATAGTGAGCAATGCCAAATCACTCATTTTAATGTGCACTGAAAAAGTATGTTCAAACAGCAGCCTTCTAGAGGAGATCAACTGTCTCGAATCATTTTGGGTTTTACTTTCTTCTTTTCCCCAGTCCAAGTTAGCTGGTCAGAGAGTGGAAAAAATTATGGATATTGGAATAGCCAGAGGCATTGAGACAACACAGCTTTAAGGCCGTGGCATCAGTCTCAGGACCTGGGTGGGAGGTGGTGGATCTGCCCGTGGGAGGAAGACGAGAAAAGGCAACTTGGGGATAGACTTGCCTTTGTCAGTTGGGTCCCACTAAGACAGGATCCATCTCCCGAGTCTCAGAGACCCTCTATCATGATAAGTCCTAGCGCTAAGAGAAAGGGCATAGGCCAGCATCCATTCAAGGACTGAAATTTAAAACTCAGTGGGAGAATTCAGCTTCTTTGTGAACTTCAAAAAGAAATTCCTCCATCTCTGGTCCCACAAATCCTGGGGCCACTGGACAGTTTATGTCTCTCTAAGCACCTCTGTCATCAGGTCTGTTGAACCAGTGTATACGGTACATGCCTCCTGGTATCTCTGAGAGCTGAGGGTGGTACCCACGCTGAACACCTCACACAGGTCTGACGCGTCCTTGCCACGCAGGGAATAGTGATAGTTGTCCCTGTCTTCCCCAGCTACTCCTTTTCTAGGCAGGGGACAGAAGTTCTGAAAAAGCAGAGAATTTAAAATCTGCTTGTCTTTGACACAATAATTATATCTGGCTGGTACAATAAAGCTTAGATTCTACCTCAAGAGAGTTTTTTGCTAGTATCACAGATATCCTCACAAAGACAACTGAACTCAACTAGAAAAATGTAGTGCCAAGAGAATACTACTATTGTTGCTTTGCTCTTTATGTTTTCAAACCAAATTCTTATCTATATGGCAATGTCACAATGTAACAGCCTTCAAATCCATGTTCCTATGAAAAAACGATTACCTTCCCTTTCTGCATCTTTGAGTACTTCAAATATCTTTTGAAAACAGTTTTATTTATTAGGGGGGGAAAAAGAGAGTTAAGGAGGAAGTGAGACTTCCAGCCACATGTGTCTGCTTATTGGTGTCCACTGAGAAACTTGCAGAAATCACGTCTTCACTGTACACTCACACACCCCCGACCAGTCTGTATTGTAACAAGGTGATTCTGTTGTTCAAAGCAGGTTTGAAAGCCATGGACAGAATTCAAAATAAATACCTTCAAAATAAGGGGCTTCTGATGGAGTCTTTTATAATACCCATTTCCACACTTTGTTTTGAAACTGCTTTAGTAACTCTTTTTAATTAGTGGTCCCCATGTCCCTAACTAGTAACATTCACCATCATTCACAATGATTTGCTAAAACACAGAGTAGAAAAATATATTCCAGAAAAACATGTTAGCTAAGTAACCAATTTACTAAGAATCCGTTGCATGAAAGAAATAGAAGTTAATTAAGACCCAATCTAAGCCCTTCAGAGATGCTTATCTAGCTGGATTGATCATTTCCCATGTAGAGAAATGGTCCACGGTTAATTCTAAAGTGGGCAGGGTATACAGTGAGGTTTTGGGGGCTCAAAGGGGGAGTGACCCCCAGCAGGGTGAGATCCAGGGTAACTCAGTGCTGATGGTGTTTTCAAAGCCACAAATGCTGAGTGAAAAGAGTAATTATCAAACCCAAATTCAGTTTTTCTGCACACCAATGTTATTTTCCAAAACATCACTAACTCATTTTGAAGATAAAGTAAACATTAAATCGAGTGAATATCAAAATAACTTCAATTTGTATGTGAGAAGTAGAGAAGAATTCCCCTCGCACAGAAAGACTTATTTCCTACATGATCATTCATGGAAAACCTGGGAAGGGATATTCCTACAGTCCCACCTGCTCCACCCTGGGAGTGTCTGGCTCCTGGCTCACTGTCACCTTCAGATGTCATTGATGCCTCTAGGATGCCACTGTCCTTGACCCTCCCCAGAAGCCAGACCTCCTTTCCCAGGCCCCACAACTCGAGTCCCCCCATTACCCCAGACCCCATAGGGCTCAGTCCTAGGATGACCCCTCCAGTGCCATGGCTTGAGTGCAGGCCCCACGGGAGGGGAGGGGGCCAAGGGGCCGACCATACCCAAGTTACATGTCCAGCCCAGTCCTGTGTCCTGAATTCCAGAGGCAGGGATCCAGCTGCCCAGTCCTACCTGATTTAACACAGTTCAGAACAGGCCCCTTGGCAGCCCTTCCGATCATCCTCCTCCTTGGGAGAAGGAGATGCCATCCCCTTAGTGGCTCTGGCCAGAGCCTTCTCCCTCAGTGACCCTTCTCCTGAGTAGCAGCCCGGATTGGCTCTGCCTGCAAAGCAGAGTGAACATGCCCGTCTCTCCCTGAGCTTTCACACTCTCTCCCTCAGTCCTGCCTGTGACCTCTCTCACTCTCCTTAGAGTCTGTTATCACAACATCCAGAATCCGTTTCACTAACCTCACAGCCCTGCTCCAACCCTGCACAGGCTTCCCTCCACCAGCGAAGTCTCCACCTGGTGACCAGGCCTCATGTGGCCCCTTCGTTCCTGCCTGCTCCCTCCCCCGACGGCACTGTACTCCCTGCTGGCCGCAGGCACACACAGCATGCTGACCTCTGCACGGGGTGCCCAGAACCACTTCTCTGTTGCACTGAGCTTCTCTTCCAAAGTCAGGGGCGGCCGGCGCCTCCCTGACTGCTCCCGCTGCCACGCACGGCCTTCTCGCTAACCCTCACCAGCCCCAGACCACAAAGTCTACTTACACGTGTCCGTTGACGCCGCCTGTAACTAGAACTTCAGCTCCTTAAGGGCGGGGCCTCACCTTTGTCCAGTGGCAGACAGGGAAGCGGAATCGACTGACCCGTTTCCCCACAAGGCTATTAGAGACCCGCCTGTGTGCAAAGAACAGGGGTTGGGGAGACCTGGACGTTACTGGAAAGGGGACATAGGCATCAAAGCAAGATCCTTCCAGGACTGGGAGGCAGGTATTCAGGCTCAGGCGAAGGGAACTGGCTTTGGAATTCTTTATCAATCAGGACTGCGAGAAGGCCGGGCCTGACACAGAGGTGAAAGTGGGAACCCAGGGAGGGTTAAGTCGCCTGAGCACCAACTCAACACCGAGAAAGAACTAAGGTAGAGAAAAACTACCCAGGTCACGACTGAGTAAAGCTGCAATAATCAAACAGACAAACAGATGCGGGGGACAGAAGAGAGAGTACAGAAGCAGCTTCACACAGGTATAGTCAACTGGTCTTCAGCAAAGGAGCAAAGGCGAGAGGGAGGGCAGTCTTTTCAGTAAATAATGCAGTAATTGGACATCCACACAAAAATCCATG
This sequence comes from Perodicticus potto, assembly GCA_963574655.1. Taxonomy (NCBI): domain Eukaryota; kingdom Metazoa; phylum Chordata; class Mammalia; order Primates; family Lorisidae; genus Perodicticus; species Perodicticus potto. The sequence goes on from CAUYRH010126267.1 coordinate 32,013, forward strand.
GATCTAGACACTGACCTTCATCTTGCACAAATAACAAACTCCACAAGGATCACAGATATAAGGGCAAGACACAAAACTATAAAACTTCTAGGAGACAGAATAGTAGAAAATCTAGGCTGCCTTGGGTTTATAACAACTTTTTAGCTACAGCAGAAAAGGCACAATCTGTGAAAGAAAAAAATGATAAGCTCGACATCATTAAAGTTGAAAATTTTTGCTCTGTGAAAGACACTGTCCAGAGAAGTGACAGACTGGGGAAAATATTTGTAAAAGATACATCTGAGAAGGGGCTTCATGCAAAAGATACAAAGGGCGCTTAAAACCCACCAACAAGGAGGCAAACCACATCATTTAAAAATGGGCGACAGATCTGGGCGGCACCTGAGGCTCAAAAGAGTAGGGTGCCTGCCCCATAAGCTGGAGGTGGAGGGTTCAGCCCCGGTCAAAAACTGCAAAATAAAAAAAAAAAAAAAATGGGCAACAGATCTAACAGATCTAATGAACACCTCACCAAGGAAGATGTAAAGATGCCAAATTGACATATGAAAAGGTGTTCAACATCGCATATCATTAGGGAGTTGCAGATTAAAACAATCAGGTGCCCCTGCACACCCTCAGCGCAGCCACGTCCATCACTAAATGCTGGTGAGGGTGTGGGCAACAGGAACGCTCCTGCCCTGGTGCTGAGACCTCAGAGTGGGGGGCCACTGTGGGAACATACTCCCCGTGAGATCCAGCAACTGTGCCCAGAGAAGGAAAACTCATGGCCACACAAAAACCTACAATGATGTTTATAACAGCTTTGTTCACAATTGCAACAACTTGGAAACAATGAAGCTCTGATTCAGTGGGGGAATGGATCAATGGCCGGTGGTAGATTCAGAGAATGCAGTGTTATTCAGTGGAAGGAGAAAGGCACTATCAAACCACCATGCAGCAGGGGAGAAGCTGAAATGCCCTGCTAAGTGGGATAACTGGTTCACACAGTGTAACCCTACAATGGGCTAAGGCCTAGGTCTAAATCAGACACGGTGGTGAGGACACATACCCTGGCCATTTGCAGAAGGCATGCGGGCAAAAAAACATACAGCACAGACGGGGGCATTGTTTTTAGGTCATCCTGGTGTCATCAAAGCATTAACCCGGCCAGTATATTTAATGACCAGCATGTATTTAAAGGTCTTAAAGAGTTTCTTTTATTTCCTATTGACATGACTCCCCCTGAATGATAACATCTCCAGACCTTCCTGTTCTGTGGGTGAACCCCACAGACACCGGGGAGGAAGATGGCTTCCTCAACACCTGTCAGAGCATAAGGATTCCACCTTCATAGCATAATGCAAATTCAAATGCTCAGAAATAACACAATGTGGATGAAAAGATACAAACGAAGCTCTCATGCTATCTACCCAGTCCATCGAGGGTCAAACATTTAAAAAGGCCTTCATATGAGAGGCGCTGAACTTCAGGCTCAGAAGAATCGGCTGTTAACAAAAGGATGAACCAGAATATCACAGCACTTATTTCTCTCCATTCCCATTCTTTCTTTCCCCCTCTTTTGGTATCTTAATTGTAAGAAGTCGTGGGCTTTATGAGAAAAGGAATTATTGGGTATGAAGAAGAAATATTCCATTTTCTAGATTCCAAAGTCTTGTCATCAGAAAAAAACAAAATCCACAATACAAGCTCTTGTTAAAGGAAGTGATTTTGCCACACAAACAACACTCCCTGGATGAGGCCCCGCCCCTGAGCGCCCTCCCCTCCTGTGTTCTCTGCAGACAGGACACAGACCCTGCTGGGCTGGGCCCAGCAAGGCTGCCCCCCCGGGGCTCCGGCACCCCTGCCCCTGCCGTCACCATCACTTCCAGAGAGAAGACGGGACCTTGGCGGTGTGAGGATTACAAACCCTGTGGTCCTGCTGAATCTTCACTTGGGGAGGCCCTGCCCACCCACCTGCCAGGGGGTGATTGTAAGTAAAGCCTCCATCACTTCTGCATAGCCAGTTCCACCACAAACTCGCAAACGGGACACGTGAAACAGTGCCATTTAGATCAATGAGCCAAAGGCTGCCATTTCCATTTTCACTTCTGTATGTGGCTCTCCAACATGGAAGAAAAAATAAAGACCCTGTTAGAAAAATCTCTGCATGAAAATACAACCAAAGAAAAGAAGACAGGCAGGGCGTGATCGTGACCTGCATTTGTTAGATACAGATTACGGGCCTGGTACTGGGATTGGCACGCGACACAAATTATCACTTCTAATCTTCCCCCAAATTCTGTAGAACAGATATTATTTTTATTTTAAAGATCTAAAAACCGTGTCTCGCAGAAGTTAAAGTCTGACTAGTAGGAAGCAAAGAGAGAGAGAGAGAGAAAGAGAGAGAGAAAGATGGGAGAGACAGGGTACAAAGCTTGAGACGTCGGACTCCACATCACCATCTCTGGGTCATGGTCAGACACTGGTCCACACACTCACAGATGGACTCACACTCTGACACACTTATGGGCACACTCAGGCTCACATGCACACACAGCCACGTGCACACACACACTCATACACTTGACTCATACCCTCGGCACCCACATTTGCACACCCTCTCAGTACACTCACTAACGTTCACACACACACACACACACACACACACACACACAATCCAAAAACAATTGTTGTTTTCTCACTCAACAGAAAAGTCACACAAGTTTGAAACAATTAGATTCTCTGAGAATTGATAATCGTACTTTCAAGGGCAGATCTTAAGTGAAGTGATGATTTTATCGTCTAATTTTATAAATAATTGGGAATAAGTAAAACTTTCTCGAATAAGGAACTTACAGTACTGATGAAAAAGATCCACAAGGTATTAATGAATAAACATGAAGGCACCTATTGTTTCATGCTGCACATAATCCTATAATAGAAAAAATTAAAATTATATAGATACTGTATTATAAAAGAAAACCTTGTGTGACATGGGCTTATTTTAGAGCTCTGTCAAAACGGAGCTGTCATTTTGTCAAAAAAGGGAGTCAGTTTTTCTCGCTCTTGCGCACCCCACTCTTCCCAGCAATTGTTCCCGTCAGCTCGGCCCCCGAACTGACTCTTCTGGAGGTGGCTCGGGAGAGACTGACACCAGCTCCACCTCTGCAGGCCGCTTGCCGACACCTTCGTCCTCATTCTCCCTTCTCACTTTGTTCTTGTTCTTGCAGGAAGGGCTCAGACACTCCTGCCCCCTGGACGGCAGGGATGCCACGCTGTCTGCAGTGGGCTTGCTTTCGAGCAGTGACTTTGCTGCTGGGGACCGTCCTAACCTGTCCCTTCAGGTTCCCAGTGTGGGTGATGCCGGCTGCTCACAGATCTTTACAGAGTGTCACATGAGGAGACTGGTTTTGGGGGGACAAAAATGAGCCAACGCCCTCAGCTTGGTTCGGTGGCCTGAGTCCAGCATGATAATCACACTACCCGGAAGACGTCCTCACTGGCAGTGACCTGGGTACACAGAAGAAGTCCTCTCCACCCCCCACTCGGACTGTCCCTTGTTTAGCCTTGCAACTGCAATAACTTCCTCTTCTACCTCCCACATTTCCTGTTTACTAAAACTAGGTCAAAATAGGATAGCCCTAAATTATCCAAACTGGAATACTTTCGAGAGTGAAAACAGTCTTATTAATAATTGTACCTGAATAACAGGCATGAAACAGAGCTAAGGTATCAAATGGTTGCACGCAACCCTTGATTTACAGCAATGATCTCCAACCAGTGTGCCCCCGTGTGCCCCCGTGTGCTGTGGGAGGATCTTTAATGGGCCCCCAAACATAATATCATTAATTAAATTATTTTTGTAAGAAGTTCAAAGCACAGTCATTATATATTTTGTTTTACTTTTTTTGATCAAAATAATTTAAGTGTATACAGAAGTTTAGCTATGGGTTCAAGTGTGTCTTGAAATTTTTTTAAAAGGTTGAAAATCATTGGTGTAAAGGCCTGGGTGCATTGGGGGATTAGGTTCAGGTGAACTGCTCAAGAGAGGACCCTTCCTGGGTGGTTCTGTGGCACCCTGGCCATCTGGTAGAAGGTGCACTCCTGTGAGGCTAAATTTCAGTACTGGGTTGATAGTGCTCACCAGGTCTCTCTAGGGTAGAGGTATGGACTTACTGTTTGCAATAAATAAGTAACTTGTCAGTTGATTATTGGGAGAACACTTTGAAAATATCTTGATCTCTTAGCCAGGCTTTGTGGCAGGTGCCTGTAGTCCGAGATACTTGGGAGGCTGAAGCAAGAGAATTGCTTAAGCCCAAGAGTTTGAGGTTGCTGTGAGCTGTGACACCATGGCACTCTAAACAAGGCAACAGCTTGAGATTACTGTGAGCTGTGATGCCACAGCACTCTAACCAGGGCAACAGCTTGAGACTCTGTTTCAAAAAAAAAAAAAAAATCTTGATCTCCAGGAGTTTTCATCCAGTAGTTTTCGAACCCATTGGGAATCCATGTCAAATTCAAAAACAATTATTTTCTAAATATATCATTTATTCTAGATATATTATTGTGCATTTTATTTGATAGTGAATACCTTCCCCTCATTATCCAGGGAAAATAAACTACAGTCCTTCCTGCAAAGACAAGGAAAATTCTTCCTGTTAAAAGTCACAACTTTTAGAAAAAGGACTTGAAATAACACCACCACAAATACAGAGGCAATGAATTTTACCTCCCTTAGGTATTCCTGTTGCCTATTTATTTATTCAATATTTTACAGTCATTTGTAGTAATTGTTCTTTTTGGTGACAAGTACATTTTTAATATGGTCATAAGTTTAGGAGTATTATACCCTGAAAAGTTACCAAATGACTAACGCATTGTGGTCACTTTTGAAATGAAAGTGAGTATATTTACAATACATTCCTAATCTTTGTCTTGAAATAATGGAAGACAAACATTACATTCACACACCACGGGTTTCCTATTTCTGAGCAGAAAGCAGAACAGTGAGCTTTGAGTTCCACAGCTGGGCTCACTCATTACGGCGGTTTTGTGTGTTTTGTTCTCTCTCTTCAATGGATGGCTTATAATCTAATTATTCTAAGAATACAGCAGACTAGATAGAGTAGTTTTGTTGCTACGTCCAGGTCACGTTCTTGGGCAAAGGCTTACAGAATTAGTAATTTTGTCCTTTGTCTTCATTCACTTGAAGAAATACTTATTGAAGTTCTGCAATGGACAGGTGGACAGGTCTTCCACAATACTTGAATACACACACAGATCTGGCCATTAACTTGGTGAACTTGCCCCTGTGAGTTTCCATCGGCAGCACTGTACAGCCCTGGTGAGGCTTCATAAGCTTGGTGTCTTGGTGTCTACAGCTGTGTTATGTCAATGTGTGGTGATGTCTTGCTGAGCACTGTGCATTATTGCTGCCTGCTTTAGTGTGCTGTGCTGAGAATGTCGGAACTTGAATTACTGCAATGAAAAAACATTTGTAAATTTCTTGTTAAACTTGGCAAGAGCGGAAGTGAAATCAGGGACATGTTAGTCTAAGTTTACGGGGATGCCATGAAGAAAAGGGCAGTGTACAGATGGATTAAATGTTTTTCTGAGGGGAGAGAAAGTGTCACTGATGAAGAAAGGTCAAGGCATCCAGGAGTGAGCAAAACTGATGAAAACATTGCAAAAATTCATCAAAGTATGCCTGAAAATCATCAGATGACTATGAGAAGCACAGCAGAGCAAGTGAACATTGACAGAGACACAGTTAGGAAAATATTAATTGAAAATCTTGGCCAGTGACTCATGATTCTTGCATCACAACAATGTTCCAGCTTACACAGCACTGTCCATGAGGGAGTTTTTAACCAGTAAACAAATAGCTGTATTGGAAAACCCTCCATACTCACCTGATTTGGCCCCTACTGACTATTTCCTTTACCCGAAAATAAACAAAATATTGAAACGAAGCCATTTTAAAGACACTCAGGACATCAAGGGTAATATGACAACAGCTTTAAACATTTTAAAGACACTCAGGACATCAAGGGTAATATGGACATCCAGAAAAAGTGTTCAATAATTGCTTTTAAGGATGGACTAGGTGCTGGGGTCAATGCCGAACTTCCCAAGGGAGCACTTCAAAGACAACCACGGTGATATTCTGCAATGAGGTATGTAACACTTTAGGATGAGTTCATGAACTTGTCAGACCTCATATATGTGCGTATATACATATATATACACATATATATACATATATATATACACACATATATACATATATATATCCATTTCTTATGTATATCCATATGTATGTGGAAATAATTCATGTTTGGTTGACAAATCAGTTCTTATAATTTAAGACTTTATTAATACTGTATCTCCAAAGGATATTATAATCATCAAAACCAATCATAAATATTTAATAAAATTTCCTAATTATATTCTGCCTATTTGCAGAGTTTGTTAAGCTGGGTCCTTGTGAAAGAAAATCAAGATGAAAACTGAAATGGAGACCTTTGTGGGACAAAAGATACACACTCAGCAGGGCCTTTTCAAGGTTCCATGTGTCTCTGTTGCTCAGACCCAGCGGGTCCTGATGTTCAGTTCTGTCCTATGGGTGTCAGGATGTGGTCATCTGGGTCCCTTCCAGACTTCACAAAAAGACACAATCCAAACATTCCTGTGTAGTTTCAAAACAGGATTCATCTCTTTAAATAGTGGGGAAAGGAAGAGGTGTGGCTGAGGAGAGAAGGATCTGGAATCCCTCACCAGATGTGGAAACTGCCTTATCACTGAGAGGAAGGTTTGGAAATCTTCACATGAAAATACAATATTTTAATAATGTTAATCAACAAAGTTAAATTTAAGCCAAAGGCATGTTAAGAGAGGTTAGATAGGAATCAGTTTGCGATTATTAATGACAAAAATTGAAAACAACAGACTCCATGGTAACACGGGCTGCTTCGGTCTGAATGTGGGCTGAACCAGGCAGGCAGCCACAGCTGCGGCACTCCAAGGCCAGAGTTCCCGTGGCAGCCTGCAGAGCTCACCTCAGTCCAAGCTTCTGCAGTGAATGAAAGATTAGAGGGAGAGAAAGAGCTGTTCTGTGTACCCAGGATTTGCACCCCTTCCTTCGCAGCCATCCAGGTCTAATTTGTTCATGGTTTTGGTGGGTGGTTTAAAATCTCACAAAATGGATGACTGTCCGGGAAGGCTTTCTAAGCCAGATAGAGGGGCAGAGGTCAGAGCTGATTTTTATATACAGCGAATGAAATTAGTAAACCCACCTGAACCTGAACATCTCTCTCCCTCTTTTACAGATATTATCATTCTTACCAAATGGATAATAACTGTGGGGAATATAAGCATTAACATTCTTTATGCGCACAACCACAAACCCAGCGTGCTTTCATTACTGCTGTGTCTGGCCCACGCTTCATGCTGTTAACCAGGTCATCTGAATCACATGGGCCTGCGGGTCCCCGAGATGTCCATCAGGAGTTCCTGTTTTCTTTCTTGTGGGCACATATGAGAGATAAATAATGTAGGTCCTGACATTCTAATCTCTCCCCACAAAGCCATCTCAGTCTCTCCTTGTTTGAGAATGAGATCCATAGCCCCTCTTTGGAAGCGGTTGTGTTCAGAATAGAGGATTACTAGTTTCATAAAACTAGGTTAAGGAACTTTTTAAAAAGCAATCATACTCATGCAATTCCCCAAGCAGGAAAGTGTCATTCTGCTGAGCACTGAATAGAAACAGGAGAGAAGAGAGCTTAGATGTTCCCTGGTGATAGGGGCTGAGAGGTGCACAGACAAGCCAGATTATGCACAGGTCCCTGGGGACTGCCACTTGTGAAGGGAGAAGGAAATTCAGACATTCCACACTGTGAGACAGAAAGGCCACAGTGTGAGATGTGTACACAGACATGCAGGACAGCTGGAGGGCTGGAACCGCAGCCAGCTTCCCAGAGGAGTGAGTGTCCCTTTGGCCTCAATACAGCAGCCCAGGCACCAAAGGGAATGCCTTGCAGGGCGGTCAGCGCAGCTTCCGGCCATTTTCCTCAGTCTGGTTATAGTGACAATCAACCTATGGAGCCAGAGGTCCCTTGGACACCCCAAGTTCCTGCCTGCCACCTTAAGGTAGAGATTTGTGGTCTAGACACCATGGTGTGCAGCACAATGTCAGCCAGAGAAGAAAAGCAACTTGTCCATGGTCAAATGGTCAGTTAGTGCCCAAGGCAGAACTAAAATGCACAGCCCACTGGTCCCCCTAGAGCAGTGGTTCTCAACCTTCCTAATGCCTCCTAATGCCACGATCCTTTAATATAGTTCCTCGTGTGTGGTGACCCCCAACCATAAAATTATTTTCGTTGCTACTTCATAACTATAATTTCCCTACTGCTGTGAATCTTAATGTAAATATCTGATATGCAGGATGTATTTTCATTCTTACAAAGGGGTCGTGACCTACAGGTTGAGAACCGTTGCCCTAGAGCAACGGACTGGAAGCCAGTGTTGATAAAGATTCTTCACATCATAGACTGCATTACCACTCTAAATCCATTTAAAAGCAGCATCGGCCTCTGAGGATTCTAAGAAGACACTACTGATCTCAGGGCTGTAAGGAAGGAACTGGGCTCTGAGAGCTGGAGTTCCTCTAAGAACAGAGTGTGGATCGGCACCTTCACCAGCTGGATCCTGGTCTGCAGGATCACACCAGACCACAGGTGGACTGCAAAGGCATTAATTCATTGATTCTTAGCAGTCAGGGGGTCTGTTTAGATCTTACAAACCAGTCTGGGTCATCTATGCTTCCTGGACTATTTTCTGAAATCCTTTAACTTACGTTTGTATGTAGGGGGTGTGTCCCAGGCTGGCCTTTTCTCTCCCAGCGTCCAGAGGGAACTGGGAAAGATGGAAGTGCTGAGGACAAGGCAAAAACAAAGGCAACTTAAACGTAGAACTTACACCAGTATCCGTAGTGGAGACCTGTCTACCTCTGCACCTCTGACGTCCACAGCATTCCCAAAGTGTCTTGTCCCGTGCACAAGTGTGTTCTGACTTGGTTTAGGAATTCTGTACAGAGGGACATTTTGTCTTGAAGAGGACGAATTGATAAATTATTGGGACACATTGTCCTAAAGCATCTCAGTTGGGCACCTAAATTCTGTGGAATTGCATTCTGGTTCTTGTTCTACACACGTTCTGTGGGTGATACCAATTCCTCGCATGGTTCCAACGTTCTAATTTCTCGAGATGCATTGAGGGCCCTTGAATGTGTATTTCTGGCCCAGAACTTTCGGAGGTCCCACCTTGCCTATTGTGTGTCCACACACATCCCTAACTAAGGAACCGGAGTTTAATTAAATTATGCCCACAATATAAATATAAATACATAAGAAAAATAACAAATTTATAAGCCTTTTCGTGTCCCTGTTCCTGTATTAAGTGATCAGCTCGTGGAGGGCTGAGGGGGCTTCTTTCCTCTGTACATGACCAGCGTGTAACCTGGTCTGTAACAAAGTGGGAGCTTAGCGAGTCTATGAGTGAATGGACAAGTGATATATCTGAGATAGCGAATTGCTAAAAATGGACACAGTGCCTAAAATGTCCACAAGGAGTCTTATTTGAACATATGTTTCATCACACTCCATTCCCAAGATGATCTGGGGTGAGATATTTATACAGGTGCCCCCTCCCTGGTGCAGACTTCTCCGAACATGCAAACAATTGTGATAAATCCTAGAATCCTTATTCTTCCTGCCTGAAACCGACTTTGTTTAGAAGCGAGGAGGCGTGCTAGTTTCCGCTCTCCCCCCAGGACCTTCTCCTGGACCACCACATAGCCAATCTCCTAGCCTCTATTCCTCTATTTTCTTCTACTTTTCTTAAGAAAGCCAGAGTTTTAACTTCAAAAATTGCAACGTGGTGGATGCTTTTGAAGAAGGGAATTAAAAAAAAAAAAAAAGAAAGAGAAAGAAGGTAACGAACCTGTGTTTAACCAAGAACTATCCTTCTATTGAATTTCATTTTATGAGTGAAAACATTGGTTTAAAAAGTTAAATACTAAGAAATAGAAATAGGTGTTTGGGGGGGGCAAGTGGGGTGGACTGATCAGAAAGATTTAAGGAAAAATATTTTATCAAAACAATGATTCATCTATATTCAAAGGTCCTCAAATTGTAATATTTTCTTCCAAATCCGCGTTAACATGTTGACAGCTGCTACCGGAAGGCGCTGCAAATTCCATTCTGATATTGTAATTTTCCCACCCTCAATCATTCCTTTGCTTTCACGTGTTGCCATTCTGGGTTTTAGTCCCGTGCTGAGAACACAGGAATGTGCCCGCAGTTGTGCAGGGAGGGGACACGCAGAGGGGGAGTCAGCCGTTGGGCGGCCTGGGAAGGGGCCTGGGGCTGGAGGCTCGGCCTGGGCGCCGCCCTCCCAGTGGCAGTGGGCGCGGCCAGGGTGAGCGCAGGGTCGGGCCGGGGCGGACGGGCGCGGGCGGAGACTGACAGCGAGTGGGCGCAGCGGCAGCCACGCGGTAGCGCGGAGTCACGCGCGCACAGGGGCGGCGGGATGGCGGGGTTTGTGTGTGTGTGTGTGGCGGCCAGAGCCTCTTGGGGCTCTGAGCACCCACGGCGGGCTGGGACAAGCTCTGTCCGGAGGAGAGAATTGCAGAGGAACGCCCCCCATGGGTGGGTGGTGCGGGGCCTGGGCAACCTGCTCCTGGGCTTGGGGGTACCCAGCCCGAGCCGTCCCCCTTCTTGCGCCTCCCCAGACTGAACCCACACTTCTGAGCCCGTGTGGGGTGTGTCCTAGGCTGGCCTTTTTCTCTCCAGCGGCGAGAGGGAGCTGGGAAAGGTAGAAGTGCTGAGGACGAGACAAAAACAAAAGCAAGTTTGAAAGTGGGAAAGCCCCAGTGGGGGACGGGGGAGGCCCTTCCTGCCCTGCGGAGGTGTAAGCCTTTGTCAGTTCCCTGCCTTCTCCAGGACCTCACTCCCATTTGCAAACTGCCCCCTGTCCTCTTCCTCACCACCTACAGGTCCCAGCAGTCAAAACCATTGACTTGCCTTGCGAGTGTATTCAAGTGGTTTTTCCAGGTGAAGGCGCAGGAGAGGGGGGTCATCCGTGGCCAGGCCCAGCCGTGGGTCGCCCTCATCTACTGACACTCTTCACCTCGTTGACAAGAACTCTCAAGGGCAGAGGGACGGTGTGTCCTTACGGTACCCCTGTCCAGTTAGGTGCTAGGTGGCAAAGGGGGTTAAGGGCTTTTTGTAATGTCACCTTTATTTATATTACATACCTATTTTAATAATTTCTTTAGAGTCTGTGAAGAAACACACAGCAAGTGAATAAGATGGACCCAGAGAACTGATAAAGGACTGCTTTGGGGTCTGACCACGGCTCCCAGGGCTGCAGGGAGCGCGCACGTAACTCCCCCCTCCACCTGCGCGCGTGATTCCACCACCACCACCCGCCGCGAGCATGGAACACACACGTGATCCCACCCCCAACCTGCACTGGGCGCACGCGTAATTCCACTTCCTCCCAGACCCACCTGGAGCGCACACGTGATTCCACCACCACCACCACCCACCTGCATGGAACACACAGGTGATTCCACGCCCCCCCCACCCACCTGGCGCGCACACGTGATTCCACGCCTGCAGACCCGCCTGGAGTTCACACGTGATTCCAACCCCCCACCCACCCACGTGGAGCTCCCACGTGTTTCCACCTGGGTCCAGACCTGCACGGAGTTCGCACACGGTTCCACCCACCAGACCTTCCTGAAGCCGGCACGTAATGTCACCCCCCACCTGCATGGGCACACACGTGAGTCCACCTCCCCCCAGACCGGCCCACATGTGATTCAAACCCCCACCCCAATGGAGCTCGCACCTCCCCGAGTCTCCCTGAAGCGCGCACACGGTTTCCTCGTTCTGGGCCTGTTTCCTTACCTAAAGAAAACAGGTAATCGTTCACAGTTTAGGGTTCTGAAAAGCGTGAAACGAGAAAGCTGCCCTGCTATGTAAAGGCTAAATGACGATGCCACATCTTAACCTTTATGAAGGTCTCATTCTCTGTCTATAAATTCCGGGCTAGTGTATGAACAGGCAATTTCCTAAACCACCTCAGAGTCATACCCACACGTCTGCTGGGGTCGGTAAATGTTATTGTGTTCTTGTTTATAAAGCAAATTTTTGATCTTGGGTATAGAGATGTGGGAAAACCACCGGCAGTGAGCGGGTCCCAGGGACAGTTCCTGTGTGGTTTCCTCCTAACAGAACACCTTTGTCCCAGGGACACCATGTTTTTCCCATCTAGGCTGCAGGGCTGGCCTGCCACCATGGTGCATTGCCACCAGGTAAAACTGGGACGTGGCACCCTTGTGTCATGGGCAGGATCACCCCACACTACTCGCCATCATTCCTTTCACACTGTGCCGCCCAGATGCTCCCAGATCTGCAGGTTTCTTACCATGTGGTTGATTTTCCTTTTCATAAACTTGCCTCACCACTGAGGTTCACTGTTCTAGGTGCTTTCTGCACCAGCCCAGATGCCTTTTTCTTTGGCCACTGGTGGACATGCCGCATGGCTCAACTGAGCCCCAGGACCTTCCCCACTTGGTAGAAGTGTCCCGTCCCACTCATGCTCCCATCCCTGACAGGACTGTTCTGAGTATCCCCTAATCTCTCAGAGAACCCCAAGGCCTTTCTTGAAACCCCTGGAGCACAGCCTTCCAGGACCTCACACATGTGTGACAAAGGCACCCAGCACCAGAATCAACCACTTCAGGTTCTGGTTTTTGTTTAGTAAACCTCAAAGGCAGGTTGGTCAAAAACAACAGAAATCTTCATGGCTGACATGCTCAGCCCTCACTCCGCCCCTTCATAATCTTATTTCTGGGCACTTCATGAGTACACCTTGAGTTAGGGCATATGCCAGCCCGAGGCCCACCTCCAGTGGCTAGAAATCATGGGTACCATATTCTGCCAGTTCACAGGCTTTTCAGTGCACTGCTTCTTCAGGACCACCATAGTATCTGGTAGCTTAAGTCATGTTCCAGCCCTCATGCAAGGGACAGCCTGAAGGAAAGAGCGGCAGGGAAGTCCCCAGGTGCTGCTCATGTGTTTGACTCTTGGATTTGATTCCCTTCCTCTCTAAGAGAAGACGGTTGCGCTTATGTGCCCTGAGTCAGTGTGCAGACATGTGTGCTGTTCCATTTGAATGCTGGTCGGATCCTATTGGACTGCACTGGGACTGCATTCATGTGTTGGGATCTTTGCTGTGCTAAATAGAAGGTGATCACGTCGTTTCCACGAAGCTAAGATGTAAACTTGTGAACAAATGCAGGCAGCACTGAGCACATCACTCCCAAGTTCAGCCTCTTGGCCCGGGCGGCCCAGCACAGTTTGGGTTACAGTCTGTTTCCAGGCAGGAGGGCAGTGACAGCAGCAGGTTGACGTATGGTAGAAAGGGCAGTGTGGACGGGGACTTGAACAGCTCTGAGAGCGCCTGAGGGCTGGGATGGCAGGAGGTTAAGTGAGGGCTGTGTCTCATGGAAATGCTGACCATAATTGGAAAGAAGAAAAGGGCAATTTCAACGTCACCCTCCCGTTTATTTAGAGCTTTAGAGACATTTGAAGGAAACATGCTTAAACTCCCAAAATCCTCTTAGAAATTCAGATTGAGAAGATTCGGAAGTGATCGCCTTGCTAGTGGGGAGGGTCAGCGCCCTGGGCTGAGGAGGACGGTGGTGGTCCCTCTCTTAGTTTGACCTGAGTGTGATTGTTCTTGGAATGAGTCTGTTTCCAGCTGTTTTCTGTATGTGTCTGGACCGCTATATTCTCGTTTCTTCTGACACCAAATCCTACGTGCCAGTGTGTTGAGAACTGAACATTTCTGCAGAGCTGCAAGACAAAGGTCACAACGTAAGAAGCAGATTCTCATGTCAAAATCCCCGGGAAGGCACAAGGGCCCCCTGTGTGCAGCCGCTGTGGCCTCACCTTCGACTTGGCTGCTTGTGTTTTCTTTCTTCCTCTCTCGCTTTGGGGTTGCCCTGAGGGATCATTCTAGATGCCCTTTCTAGCCTGTGATACCTGAGAGAGGATTCATTTCAGATCAGCCTGGACGGTCTGCTTTGGGCGACTTTTGAGCAAGGACACTTGAAGACGTGACCTTTAATGTGATGAATTATCTCTTTAGAAGCTGCCAGTGGCTCTGCTTCTCCTCCCAGAAGTTACATATATTTTCTGATGGCTCCCTGTTCTTCTAGCTGAGGAAGCCACAGGATAAAAAGATGCACTCAGACAGCGGGTGATGTCACAGGGCAGTGGTGGCCGAGATGCGGCAGCCTGCGGCCTGCCCTGATCCAATCCCAACTGGGCAGCTCTGGAGAGGTCTTTCACCGTCCCCAACACAGCTATCTTCCCTGTAAAATGGGGATGTAGATCAGGTGACCTGTCTTTTCTAGCATGTGACGCTATCACATTTTCTTTCTTGCTGGGATTATGGTCCAGGGAGGATGAGGAATTGTCTGTGCCCCTTCTCTTAGAAGTTTGTGGGACTTGCGGTTAAGCATGGTATAGAGAAACACGGGTGCTCGGACTTCTAGCATTGCAGAAATCCTTTCATATTTACTTGCCAGAAGCAATCAGACCACAAAGCTATCACTTCAGTTAATTGATTTATATGGTGGTGTTGGGGTGGGTCAGAGTGGAAAGTATCCTTTCAATTCCTTTGAAAAATCTCTTCCCAATTTAAAATGATGTATTAAATGGCAGGCTGGAATTTGCCCTTCAGGCAAAGTAGGAGATGTGATTGCTGCTACTTAATCTTTGACAGGTCCCTGGCAGTGTGGAGAGAGTATAATCAGAGCCTGCCATGTTTTGCCAGAGTTGGGGACAGCTAAGGAGGTAAATAACCCCCTGTCAGTGAATGATCCCAGTCTCAGCACAGACAGACTTCTGAAAGGAACCTCTCCACCACAGGAGCGCTTCTAACTGGCAGCAACGCAGCTGGAGTAGCAGGGAACCCAGAGACCTGAACTTGGCAGCCCCGAGGCTGCCACGCTGTTGAGGACAGGAAGCTTTGCTTCTCCCTGCAGAAGGGAGGTGAGAAGCCGGCGCCTCCCTTAGTACTCTGCCACCCTAGATGCCCCGGCCGCCCTGCCTCTGGCTGCTCTCTGTCCCCACCCTGCTGCCCACCCGGCCAAGCCGCTCTCCTTTGGGGCCGAGTTTGGGAAGGACTGTCTTTGCATCGTCCTCCGCTGCTGCTGTGTCCCACTGTGTCCCGCTGCCCCGGGTGCCCCTGCACAGCTCTTGTCTGTGGCCCTCATGCCCACACTGCAAAGTGTCTCCACAGCCCGCTGGCCTCCAGGCTGGGAGCCCTGGGGACAGGTGCCCTGAGTATCCTGCCGGGCAGAGACAGGGCCTCACACCACGTCTGGCTCCACACTGCCCAGGGCGTGCTCCACGAACAAACCTGACAACAAATGGTGCGTCGGGCCGGAGGAAGAGAAGGCAAACTGCCCGGTCCCGGCCAGCCCCGCTGGCCGCCAGTGAAATGCAGGAAGATGCAGATTGGCCTCGACGCTGGTCAGGGTGTCAGGGGTCTCCACATGACACAGCGTACTAAATGAATTCTCCATGGCAGCTGCAAGCCCGGAACACCTCCCCGAGTAACCCCAGACTTAATTAGTTTTCCTCAGATGACAAAGCTCCCCCGTGTGATGTGATGGAGCACAGTGGCAAAGCAGGAGGCAGGCGGCCTTCCTGCCAATCTCGGGAGGCCTCTCGGGGACCAGCAGGTGTCTGTCCCCATCACCCCAAGATAAGGATCTCCATATTGACATTTCAAGCCTGCGACTTGGCAAGGCAGGTGGTTCAGGAAAGGTGAACTGGTACGACTCTCCCTTGAACTATCCATCTGTTTTAAAAGCATGAACCTGCGACAGGCCAGGGGGGAGAGGCAGCTTGCCCTGGAGTTGCCATGTAGTTGTCCTGAGGCTCCTGTGCCTGACCCTGCTGCTTTCATTTTTGTGTAAAAAGTCTTGACCTCTGATACTAAATGCCCTTTTCCTCTCTCAAACCTTTGCCAGAGGCCCTGCCTGCCCTGCAGGCTGGCTCTTCCCTGCTCCCTCTGACCGGCACCCCCTGAGTGAGCACCTTCTCTCCACCTGCCGTCCCCATCTTTGCTGGCCTTCCCCATGGGCTGCATCACTGCTGAGCTGTCTGGTGTCTTCCCGCTCATGCCGGCCTTTCCCAGCACCGTCTGGGGAGCTGCTAAGGGGATTCATCTTTCTAAGGTGTTTTCATTAGCCAGCATTCTAGTTAACAGGAGAAAAAAATAACAAAAAGGGCACTTACTAAAAACATCCTAGCTGCTAAGACTGGAACTAAAGACCACAGATGGTTATGCACATGTCATCTTTGTGACCTGTCCTTTCAGTTGTCGTCATCACAAAATCTGCCTTCAGGCCAAGCTCAGGAAATGCATTTTCTGTCCCCTGCCCTCTCCCAGGCTGTGGCCCCACCTAAGTGGACAGTATCATTCTGGAAGCCCATCTGCTGCTGCTCCATCCTTCCTGTGGGCTCCCTGGGACTCCTGGAGGGTGAAGCCAACTGTCTGGGCCACTAAGTTTGTTCTGAATTTAAATGTCTCCATACATCTCTCCCTTTCTTCTATTCATTCCTGTATTTTACCTTATGCTAATGGTTTTTAATGAGCCAATGATTTTATTGTAAATCAACTCAAATTCTTTTGGAAAGTGGTGAAGGTATGAATATGTCACCTTCTGCCACCTACCTATTATCTATCCCCTCAGATATTCTATTTCATCTGCAGTGGTTATCAAAGGAACATTTTTCACAGGATATGATATCGTATAGACAAAAAAGTTATTTCTAATCTCTAGGTTCAGTGTTTAAGGAAAAGTGATTTTTAATAACATCTGCAAAATTGGTCAGTGGTTAAACAAGGAACATCAAAGATCCTGAAGGCAAAAAATAAAAAAAAAAAAAGTGTCCTCTCACTAAGTAAGTGCCCTGAAACTCTTAAGTAAATAGGAACCCTGATTCCCACACCGACTGGCATGTTGGTGGAGTGTGAGATTGAAGCCGGCCCATCTGGTGAGCTGTTTTCAAAATGGGTAGTGACTTTCAAAAGCTTGGAATTGCCTTCAATAAGTTTAATAATCAATGATTATGGGGTGAATTATAAGTTGCAAATCTAAAATAAAAAAATGTTTGAAATTTTATATTTTCTCCCAATATTACTATATGTTAAGGTATGATGTATTAATCACCTAGAAATTCTTTATTTTTATATCTGTAAAGTAATATATGAATCTAAACTATTCATAGCATGACAAATGCAGCAAACAAAAAAAAAATTAAATGGAATTTTAATTTGTGCTAGGGTAACAAAGTTGATTCAAAAGTCAAAGACATAAGGGAAGATAAATGATCTCTGAGCTAAACTCTAAAAACCTAAGTCAGTTGATCTCAGACAGAAAATGGTCTTGACGTAGTAACAGACAAGCATGGAGACGGACCGCTGAGAGCTGCCAGAGACAAGACATTACACAACCTGCATGTCCCAAAGAGTATTTCTTGGGATATTAATGGGCATTGGGTAGAGAAAGGATTCTTTGGGCAAATACAGTTGGGAAACATGGGGTTAAAAGCTGATACATTTTGCTATTACTGGAAGGGGGGAGATAGGAGAAGCAAACAGATCCACCTTCACCCGGAGGTGTCGGGTTGTCATGAAATACATGGTGCATTAATTACCTTTAAAAACACAGCCAATTCTGAATTAGGAAATACTGGAGCTGGGAGGCTTCTGGCTGTGGGGCTGCAGAGGTGGGGACATGACCCAGTGCTGGGCAGAGCTCCCGGTTCTCGGACTCTGTACCGCCAGCTAAGCACACAGGCGCCCATGGGACCCAGCAGCACCCAGGACAGTCGTAAGTAACAAGCGAAACAGGAGACAAGAAAGTCTGCAACATGATTCACGAGTCTCTGAAGCATTTTCCTTCTAAAGTTATCGTACCAATGGATAAAGACAAGGAGTCATTTATTTTTAAGAAATTATTTCACATCCATTTCCACCATGAGTCCATAGTTTTGAAACACTGATTCACTATCATTATAAAATTTCTAACTTGATATACAAATACAATAAAGTAGAAATCAAAACATAAAATTTGTAGAAAAGTATATTCATATTCTTCAGTTTGGTGTTCTGATTTTCTATAATTAGAGGAAAAAGCAGAACAGCCAAAAACACTGGAGAAATTCTGATCGTCGGGTAAACGGTAATGCAGCCTGTGACAAAGCAGACAAAGGTCTCTGACTCCCTGCGCCCACAGACGTCACTCAGCAGTGCCTTCCAGGTGGGCTGTGACGCTGGTTCTGCCCCACCACTGTGCCGCCTCCATCTGTCATCAGTGATGGTCCCCAGCAAAGCAAAGGTTAAGGCACACTGTGCTTTGTCTGCAGAAGATCCTTGGCCCAAGAAAAATGAATGAATCGCACAGTAAAAATGGACTCTCTCTGTGTGTTTGTGACTCGGAAAGCGATGGAGAGTTTTAAAAATACATACAATTTTATCTCAGGTGGCTGTTCAAACAAAGAATAAACACCAGCGGGATGATGTTAAACACAGAAATGGATAAATAAAGGGAAACCTTTTTGTCACTATACACACCAGTGCCCTGTGCTCAGCTCCTTAAACAGTAGAACATGTGTGATAAATATCTGGTGAGTGAGTGAGTCAATCAGTTGACAATAGTAAAAAATAGAAGGAAAAAAAATCTCTTCCCTGCCGTTCTGCCATTATGCAGGGAATTCACAGTGATTTTCACCTTAAGGGGCAGGCATTTGAATTGGGTTTTCATGGAAATCGGAATCTCAGGTTTGGCAAGGTCAGGCACAAGTTTAGCTCCCACTGAGGCTTTGTTGACAATGTGGGGTAGGAAGAGAAGTCCTGGAGAGATTACAGAAGCCACCACGTCTGGGTGAGAAGAGGGCTGAGAGCCCGGAGTGACCCGGCTTAGTTCTACCAAAAGGCTTGGAGCTCACAAAGGGGCTCAACTCGAGAAAGAAGGGGAGTGCGAAGGGGGAAAGTGGATGTCCAGGAAGGGGTGAGAGCCTAAAAGAAGTTTCTGGGGCCCTGGCTGCCCACTCTCATCTCAGGATTGGTCATCTTTGAACATTGGATTTGGCTTTTCAACCTGAAGTTCTGTTTCCTTTGGTCACAGACTAATGAAAGTGATGTACTTCATTTTTTTAAGTAGTTGCTTCCACCAGCCCAGTCTACGTCCTTTCACACTGTGTTCAGGAGGCAGCTGTGGTTTGTGGGGTGTGAGGGATGGTTCATCTGGGGTGTCTGACACCCCCTCTGTGAGATGCCTCACGAGACCATTCCCTTCCTGTCCCATCTAGGCTCATCCTTCCCAAAGCCTCCAGGCCCCAGAGAAGCAACCTTTGGTAAAGAATCAGGAATAGCAGTTTAGTGAATGCTTATCGATCATGTGTTCATTACATCCTCACTCTGCTGCTTCCCATAGGGGACTTTATTTAAAGGAACTGATGTAGTCTCTATGCTTACGAAGCCTGCTGTCTGCAGAAAGAGAGGCTGTGGAGTGGAAGTTAAGAGCACATGCTCGGTAGCAGGGTTTGGGTTTGCTTGGGTTTAATCACCTCGCTTTACCCCATGTGCACTGGTCTCTGCTTCAGTTTTCTTAGGAATATCATGAGAGGTCAATGACTTAATATTGGAACGTTCTCAGAATACTACTCAGTGAACACTGAGCTCCGTGTGTTTGCTAAATAAATACACTTAAAACAGTCAAATAACCGTCAAAGTAGCACAGAGGCTAGCGACCAGTCTAGGAGACAACACCCAGCTGTAGCACAGAGTGCCTGGGTGCACCCAGAGGGAAGAGGGCTGGAAGGGGTTGCACCTGGCTGTGTTTAAATAACAGCTCCAGCTGTTGACCACTGGCTGGTACCGCCATGAGCACTTCACACAGTCATTAGCTCTCCTGCCTGCTCTCTGAACCGCCCATGCTGACTCCCATCTCATAGACAGGAAGTGGTAATGGCCTATTCTGCAAGATGGCCGAGCAACAACTCCGTCATCCTCAGGTGGGCCTTGCCCTCGCCCATCTCCTCCTGTATCCAGCCACCTTTTCTCCCAGTCTCCCCTCCAAATAAAAAATAAAAGAGGAGCAAACAACAAAGAAGAAGAAGAAAACGGATGACCTAACTTAAAATCATGTTACGTGCTTGCAAATCGGGTGGCTTAGGTTTGTCTCCTTGGTGTTAATTGGTTGTTAATGCTGAAATGACTTTTCTTTGGGGAATTGCAAAGAAAGACAAAATTAGAGTCTTTAAGTTCAAGCATCTTTCTATCCCGTAGGAAGGCTGGACAAACACAAATACTGAAAACAAAATGCAAATTTATGTAGGAAAAAATTATGAATCTGTTAGTTGTGGCCTTTAGATTAGAGCTGAAGGTTGTCCTTTCCAATCAGTTTGCCTACAGGTAATGAGAGAATGAAATTCAAATGCTTAAAATAAAAGCAAGAAACATACGATTTTTGAATATTAGACTCATAAATGGAACTTATTTCACATGGACCCTTCATATGGGGACCCACATGTGCGGAAGGAGACAAAGATGAACGCCACTGAAGTGTGGGCCAGTGTGGCTGCTGCTTCCGAACCTTCCAGTCACATCTGCACCACTCCTAGCGTCTGGAACCCCTGCCAGAAAACCTGAAGGGCTACCAAAGACCCTTGATAAATATTGTGACTAATTTGGAGGAAGTCCATCACAATGATAGAAACGTCTCCCAAAACAGTGGGTAGAAGAGCAGTAAGTCCTGCCTGCTCCAGCTCTGTACAGACCGGTGTAGGTTTATGTTTAGCAGACGTGGAGTTTCAAAGTAATCTAGACTCTCAGGATCAACTTTCTGATTAATCTCTAGGTTTAAATATCAATTATTTGTATGTAAATAAAATGTAAGGAGGTGAACAAGAAGCTTGGCTGAAATAGGTACATTTTGTGCTGTACGTTGTGACACCTCCCTCTGAGCTTGCACCCCACGTGGAGGGGCTGCAGGATGTGCTGCGGGTGACTCGAGCTCCGTACTTCCCACACCAGGGCCGTCACCTGTGTCCTGCAGCATCCCACACCCGGTCAGCACACCTTGAGGTAACTTCCGGCCCCTTGTCTCCCCACCACATTTCTTCAGTTGCCAAATCTTGTTACTTCTACCTCCTACGTATTTCTCGCTTCTTTAAAAATGCCACTTCCACTGTGAAATTCAGAAGCTCATGATCCACTCCCAGGGGCTACCGCAGCCCCTCCAGAAAATGTTCCCATCACACCATTCCTTCCTCCACACAGCCACCAGCGCCATCTCCCTCCGAGACATCCTGACATCTAACACATCACCATCGACGGTGGCCTGCGGATGGTCCCCTCAGACCTCAAGGAGTGGTCAGCTCCTTGTCCTGCAGGCCTCACTGAGCGAGAGTCACAACCTCCTGCCCTTGGCTGTCCCGCCCCATCAGGGTTACTCCCATGACCCCCGCCCCGTGTTTCCACAGTGCTTGGCTAAACCCTCCAGGGCGTTCTCACGAGTGGCATTTTGGTGACACTGCAGGACGTGCTCCTGCCCAGGCTGGACATTCATACTGGGTGGGCTCCAAAGCTCTCCAGGCAGCACCTGCAGCAGTACCTGCCTCCAGTGGGTCTCAGAGGCTTTCTTTAGAGGAATAAATGGAGGGATCATAGGCTGGAATAACCATGTTACCAGGTGGCTTCATGATACCAGCTCTACCTGTATTCGCTAATCTGTGGTTGATACTGTGGTCAGCACACAGAAGCTCTGTTTTCCCAAATCTTTTTAACTCTTCAAATACAAGTGAGCAGTATACAATTTGGAAGGAAATTTTTGGGATGAAATATCTTTTGAATACTATAAATTATACTATATATTTACCAAAAATGCATGTCTGTTACGACAAATGCAATCATTAAAAATGACTTAGAAAAATGTGTCTGACACATTATGTTAAAAATAGGCTATAAGAGCATGTATGGTTTGAATTGATGCTGTTTAAGAAAGTATGTGCAAATGAACCACAGAGTTCTGCCGCAAAAGGTTCTAACAAGATTGTTATCACTGGTGTAGGATTACAGGTGGTTTCATTTTCTTTTTTGTGTATCCGTAACTTGGACATTTCCTATAGTGAACATGTCTTAATTCTCACAAAAAAATGAGGAATTTTTATTTCTCCAACGAATAGGTAAGATCACTTCAAAAGTACACCATAAATAGTAACTTGTGCCCTCTGCTTTCTCGTCACGGTCCCTGTAAGTGGCTTCTATCACTTCCACAGTGCATCAGGACACTGACTCTTCCTGGCTCATCTGAGTGTGTGAGGACAGGTCCGCGGCTCAGAACGGCCTGAGCGAGGCTCCACTCAGCCTGGGCTGAATCAGAGCTGGCCGCCCCACTCCTCTCTGGGCACACAACACTTCATCTGCAGGAGAAATTACTTTAAAGTAGAAGAAGCTAAGAGACATACTCAGAAACCTCTGTCCTTTCCCTGATTAACCAGGTCTGTGTCCAGATAAACTCTCCCTGAAAACACTGTCTCATAATTGTCACTTGGTGTTGTCGGAAGTAAACCCTTAATATTCATAATGTTCACTGCAATGGCCTTCAACAGACTTAAAACTGGGGGAAATATTAAAATCAGTGGAATGGAGGAAATAAAATTAAGACAGGCTATTAGAATGAGGAATTAATACACATAATACTATTATTCCATTATGCTTAAATCAAATTAATTGTGTTGTCAACATTTTAACCTCAGATACCACTCAAAGATGGCTAAAAGCTATTTATTAAGTACTAATCAACTAAACTGAATTAAAACCAAATACGTATCACATGTGACATTGTAAATCTATTCAGGTTTTTGACAACTGGAAATACTATGACTATACAGAAATGATTCCCTTAGATAGTCGTAAACTCTAAACTTGAAGCTTAAAGAAAATATTATTGAGGGTGGCACCTGTGGCTCAGTGGGTAGGGAGCTGACCCCCTACACTGAGGATGGTGGGTTCAAACCCAGCCCCGGCCATACTGCAACAACAACAAAAAAAGAAAATATTATTGAATGAGTGTCTTCTGTAAAGAAAAGATCCAGTTTCTTAAGGGGAAAAATTACATTAGTCTTGGAGGGAAAATACTTAATTTATAACTATGTATATTAGAAATCATTACCCAGGAAACAAATCTCAGTCCTCCAATAATTCCTAAAACTTTCACTCAACTTCCAGGAGGTCTATTAAATTATGAATTAAATGATTATAAACATAGCTCATATGAACAATAAGTACTAGACCACATCTAACAAAACTACAGTGAGACTTTGAAGAGAGACTTCTTGTCCCATGGATTCTGTGGGGCTGGGTTAATTAGAAACTGGAAGAACAGGGGGGTGGGGCCTGGAACATCCTTCCTGTGACTGGGGCTGCTTCCCCTTTTGTCCTGTGTCCCCCCTGCCCACCAGACTGTAAGACCCCTGAGGGAGAGCTTGGGGCTTACTGAGCGTTTTATACCAGCTCCCTGCACAGTGCCAGGCATAGAATTAGGTGCTCAGAAAAGTGTTGAAGAAATCAATGGTAAAACTAAAAATTGTTTTTGAACAGGAATCTGATGTTTCATTCAGCCCACAGGCAACTGGTGGACAAATAAACTATCCAGAATATCCGATTTTTGCTTTCTTTTCCTGCTGCAGACATGTCGAAGGATAACTGGCCTTTCCCTCGATGCCCTGACTGCAGGGCCCATGTAGCCCCTCCCACCGCTTCCTGGTCCCCAATTGCAGGTAGGACTTGTGTTCAAAGTCAGTCTGTTGGGAGAGGCAGAAGTGGATAGGAGGGAGATAAGCAGTTGCTTTTCCACTGCTGAAAGCACAACAAACACACCGGGGAAGGCTCTCACTCTGCTTACTCATTTGCTTTCAGGAAAACAGAACAGCTCAGTTTCCTCCTCAGCCAAGCTTCGGCCCGGCACACAGGAGCGGGGCCGCAAACCCGTCCAGGCAGAGGACACCTTCCCGAGGTCCTTGAAGGTGTGAGTGGATGTTGGTAATTTATGATTTATCTCACACACTCACAACACATTTCTCTACCCTTCCCCCTCTTCCTCCGAATGTACATCACTGGTTGACCAAGTAGTGGCATGAAAGCAGGGTGGGGGGCCCTAAATTAGTGCCCTCCCACAGCAGCTGCTGCCTCAGTCCCCAGCACCCGAGGGCAGCAGACCAGCGACAAAGCAGCTTCGTGTTTTAGCGCTAGACCCTGCCTTGGGCTCACAACGCGGGGCTGACTTAACCTCACACAGCTGTGCCCTCACTCACTCTCCCTGCCTGCTTCTTGTCACCCTGAACTTTCCTTCCCTTTTCTCCCTTCAGAACAAAAATCATTATCTTGACAGCACAGAAAAAAAAAAGAAAGAAAGAAACCACCTCACCAGTGAAGCATTTGATATTTTAATTACTGATAATTGTGATACCACCGAAGAACTTAGATGGTGATATTTAAAAGTAGGAGCCAAGTTTAAATGATGCTAATGTGTTTAACTTATCTATGCTTGTTTAATTGAGTATAAAGATTCATAGTCAGTTAACTGAATTGAGTGAGGTGCTGGATTTTTCTTTGTCCTGTAATCAGAAATGATTATTTTCTCACTCTGAAGGATGAAAATTAGAGCAGTGGAGTCACGGACTCAGACAGAATGGCCTCAGAAAGGGCTGCTTTACGTCTGAAAGTGCTCTGGGTTTGAAGGTTCCAATCTTGGCAAAGGCTTTTCCTGTTAATCTCACACCTCCAAACTTAGGTGCAGTCATTGTCCCTTCACCGTGGGGACACACACTGAGAAGTGCATCATTTCGCAGTTTTGCTGTCCTGTGAATGCCAGAGAGGCACTTACACACACGTGGTGGTGGAGTCACACCCAGGCCACAGGGTACAGCCTACTGCCCCCGGCTACAAAGCACAGTGTGTCACTGTCCTGAGTGTCCAGGGCCACAGTAACACAATGGTAAGGATTTGTGTGTCTAAACATAGAAAAAGTACAGTAAATATGTGGTATAAAAGGTAAAAAATGGTACATCTGTCTCAGGCACTGACTGTGAATGCTGCTTGCAGGCCTGGAGGTCATGTGGGTGAGTCCCCATGCCCGGGACGGTTCTGTGCACAACTCCAGACTTGATCGATGCAGTACGCTTGGGCCACCCTAAGCTCATTTAAACATATATTCTTCTTTCCTCAATAAAAAGTTAACCTTAGTGTATTGTAACTTTCTTACTTAATAAATTTTTTAATTTACTCTTAACTTTTGGATTCTTATAATAACACTTAGCTTAAAACACAAATTGTATAGCTGTTCAAAAATATGTTCCTTCTCTATATCCTTATTCTATAAGCTTGTTTCTATTTTAAAGTTTTTAAATTTTTATTTTTATTATTACTTTTTAAACTTTTTCATTAAAAACTAAAACACAAACACGCACATTGGCCTAGGCCTACACAGGGCTGGGCTCATCAGTATCACTGTTTCCCACCACCGCATCTGGTCTACTGGCAGGTGCTCAGGGCAACAGCAGGCCAGGAGCTGTCATCTGTATTTCCTCTGGATACCTCCTGAAGGACTTGCCTGAGGCCGTTTTACAGTGATCTTTTTATTTTATAAGAATAAGGAGTATTCTCTAAAATAACAACAAAAAGTATAGTATAGTAAACACTTAAACCAGTAACAGAGTCACTTATCATTTTCCAGTGTAATGTACAATACATAATCGTATGTGCTATAATTTTATAGCACAGGCCAGTGTTGTAAATGTGCTATGCTACAAGGTGGCAATGGCTATAACCTCCCCAGGTGACAAGAATTTTATAGAATTTTCCATTCTAATCTCATGGGGCAGAAACTCATTGTCTTGCTAAACCACAGCTGCAGGTTCCCAAGACTTACTAATGACATGCCTTGTAGACATCATCAGCCTCTGGCCGTGTCACTGAGGCTGGACTTTCACATCCATGGCCTTCAGGCTTAACGACTGCCGATGTCACTGGAGCTGGATTTTCACATCCGTGGCTTCCAGGCTTAATGACGTACTGTTTGAGTGCAGCCTAGCCCCAGCGTTAACTGTGTAAAGCAAGAAACTTGTTACTGCTGTCTCCCAGGCAGGTGGGCACAAGTACGGACATATAGGCTTTTAGCCTATAGACTACCATCATGTATATTGCCATCATCAACGGAAAGTCGCTGGGAGGCACATGACTGTATTCATGCTTTAAAAACGCATGTCCCATTATATCTGAACTCATAGATGGTGATATTTCTTTCACTCCATACAAATTCCCCTTTGGTTTACCTGGTTTTGAAGGTTTAGAATGCAAAAACACACGGATTGCATCTGTGATTCTGCTGCCATTTAAACTTGAGCACTCTGTGACCTTCGGAAAGATACTGAATCTGGGCTCAGAGCTTGTAGCTCAGCCGCTAGGGTGCCAGGCACTTACACTGGAGCTGACAGGTTTGAACCCAGCCTGGGCCTGCCAAACAACAACAACTACAACAGAAAAATAGCCGGCCATTGTGGTGGGCTCCTGTAGCTACTGGGAGGCTGAGGCAAGAGAATCGCTTATGCCCAGGAGGTTGAGTTTACTGTGAGCTGTGAGGCCAACGCACGCTACTGAGGGCAACCTAGTGAGAATCTGTCTCAAAAAAAAAAAAAAAAGAAGAAGAGTATTCTGCACTTCCGCCCAGGTGGCTGGATATCCTCTCAGTGACCCTTAGGAGTCCTTTAGGTGCCGTATTGCTACTCATGTTGAATCAAGAACTGTAGCTGGATATGGGTCTGGAAGATGAAAAAAAGATGCTGACCGGGTCCGGAGATCCCAAAGAAGAAGAGGAGGAATTAGTGGATTCCTTAACAACAGTGAGAGAGCAGTGCAAGCAGCTGGAAAAATGTGGAAAGGCTCGGGAGCGGCTACAGCTCCGTGATGAGCATGTTTCCACCAGGTCACATACAGAAGAGGATTGCACGGAGGGGCTCTTTCCTTCTTGCATGCAAGGGACCACTGTGTGACCCACAAACTCTTCAACAGCCTGAAATAAGTGTGCAGGCTCATGCACCTCAGCCTTCATCACCTGGGCATCAGGATACTTCCTTATGGTTTTGAATATGCCATTTGTTTTTAATTTGAATAACTGTTAACTTCATATGAACCTCATGGATTTTGGCTTAGGAAAGTAGCTTCTATGTAATAAGCAGTGATTCCATTCTAATCAAATTTTATGAACTGCCAAAAAAAAAGAAAGAAAGATATTTAATCCTATGTCTCTTTGGAAGGATTGTTGAGAAGTTCCGTGAGGTGTGTAGCGTGCCTGGGACATATTAGGGGTTCATAACTTAAAGTTGTCCTTACCTACAATTTGACTATTTTCATTAAAACTTGAGTCGTAATAGTTATTCCGTTTTCAAAAAGTCCAAGTCTTTTCCCAGAGAATCACAAACTTAAGTTTGGTAAAGATGAAATAACAACAGAAAACTTGCAAATGGTCCTCAAGCTGTGTGGTCCCCAAACCCCCATTTAGGTCAACTGTAAATGGTCCAGCACACTGCGGTTCCTTGACATTTGAAGAAGCAAACACTAATGCTGGGTACTTTTGAGCCTACCCCTTGCATTTGTCTGGAGAAGATTCCAGCTGGGCTCCCAGGGACATCTGGGCAACCACAGAGTAAAGAGCGGCGAAACCGAAGCGCCTGGAAGGTTGTCCTGAAGCCGGCTGGGAGCACCGCGGGACCACAGCAAGGCCCGGCACGTCCCCAGGCCCTGCCCCCGGTGCTGGGCCAGTCGGTCCACCTCTGAGGGGGTCAGTTGGTGACGTCTCGGCTGATGGCGCCTGTGCCTGGGCAGCCCCCAGAGCGAACTGGGTCGCGGCCCCGGCCTGTGTGTCCCAGGGCTGTGGGAAGCCTCAAGCCAAAGGGTGCGCCCCTCACGACGCATTCTACCTTCCTGTCACTGTGTCACTGTCTTATCTTAATGTTCTCATAGGAGCCTTCCATAAAAATTAGTGATAACAAGAAACTCGCTTTTTATCAAAGTTCCCCAAACATTATAGTCTTCATTTTGATCAATAACAGTTTGGAAAGAAAAAGCAGCATTCTGAAAACAGCCTTGCCAGCTCCTCAGGCCTGGGCCCGCTGCAGCCGCAGCCGCTCCTGCCGTCCCGGCGACCAGACGGCTGTCCACCGGGCAGCCCCCGGACGCGTCCTGGGTTCCTTCTACCCGCCTTCTGAAATCGTATCGTATCGCCTTCTATTTTCCTCAACAAGTCCCGCCACTGTAGAATCCTGGTGCCCTGGACACGCGGCCGCCGGTGTGCCCCTGCCCGGCGCCCCCAGCCCTGCTGTGCACCCGCCGCCCCTTCCCAGCTGTGCGAGGGCAACCACGGACACACGCCACAGAGGCTGAGGGAACCGCTGAGGCCACGCCCGTGCTGGGGGCTCAGGGTGGCCAAGCACACTGGCAGTCCAACTGGGCAGAGGGACACAGAGTCAGGAGGGTGAGGTTTGGGTGGCATAGAGGGAAGACAGACAAGGGCAGGGCTTCTGGGGGACCTGGGGGCTGGTAGATGAGGGGACAGGGCAGACCAGGGGACAAGAAACCCTGACGGGAGCAGAGTGTGCAGGGAAGGGACAGAGGGGCACAGAAAGGAGAGAGGCTCAAGGGCAAACGGAGGGTGGAGGGCGCAGACCAGTAGGGACAGCGTCGGGGTTGCGCTGTTCACACCTCTGAGCCAGCTGGGTCCACCCTCCTCTGGCGACCCCACAGGCCACTAGGGGTGCAGGGGTGGCGGGCGCACAATGGGGCCAAGCTCTGTTGCCACCAGGACCTGCCATCCTCACACCAGGCTGGCTACCCCAGGCGTTTCTTACTCACCCACCACAGAAACACAGGGGTGACTCGATGGAAGGGTGTATGTATCTCCCATGCACATCACACCCTCCAAATTGCCAGATGGCCCAGACAGCCCTGATCTCCACCCGGAGTTCCCAAAAAGAACCTCTGGCTCATTCCTGCAGACAGCTGTCTCTAACCCAGCGAAACACGGCCTCGATTCTCATGACTGCCTTCCCCCAAACAAGGAGAAGCCAAAACTGAACCCCACAGCCTGCAGGAACATTGGAATTTAGGAATAGAGTTCCAGTCGACAAGTGGACCCAAGTACAACAGTAGTTCCGAGTCAGTTTCATGGCACTCCCCTTGGGAACCTAGACACCTATTGAGGGCCTAGTCCACCCTTCAAAACAACTACGGGACTCTTTTCCCGGAATGACCACAAGAGCTGTCACTGTATGAGGTCTGACAATTAAATTCTCAAACTCGCCACCATGCGCTCACATTGGCAGTGCTGCGCGAACGACTCAGTAGGGTCTCAGAAGCTGAGTGTCTCAGTGTCCCACCGCTGTGTTTGTGTCAATCTGTGACTGTGTCTTGCTGAGTGGTGGTCGTTATCGTTGGTGCGTGGTGTTGTGTGTGACAACAGCTTTGATGGTCATTCCAGGAAAAGAGTTTCAAAATTGCTTTGAAGGGTGGATTAGGTGCTGGCATAGGTGTATAATTTCCCAAGGGGAGAGCTTTGAAGGTGACTGTGGTCACCAATCGATATTCTCCAATGAGGTATGTAGCACTTTCTGGGATGAATTCACAAACTTAATTGTCTTAATTGTGTGTGTGTGTGTAGCCTACATTCACTCCAAACAGTAGATATCAGCATTCCCATTGCATGAAGAGACTGCTGTTCTGAGGAGTTAGGTGGAATGTACAAGATTACACAGCTGGATAACTGCAGTTTGAAAATTTGAACAGAGGCCTGTCCGATCCTTAGAGCTGCTCTCTTTTAAGGAGATCTTGCTGAAATCTGAACTGAAACCTCAGCAGCCATCACTAGCCTCCCAAGAGGGGACACATTGTGCCTTGGGGGCAGGGAGCACCCCTGCCCACAGGGTCACCTCCCTCTAAACTCCAGACCCCTTTGGGACCCCAGCGGGGGAGGAATCCAGTTTCTGCTGTCCTACCAGCCCTGACTGGCTCTTGCTCCCACCAGGCACAGCTTTAACAAAGAGCAAACTTTCACTTTGTAGAGGAACAAAGGCTTATTTATGGTAACACATCAATGTTAATGAGTTCAAGTTAGTCAGTCATTGAAGTATTACAGAAATAGCAGGTATGTTCCATCTTGCCTCCCTCCACTTTGCCTGGGTTAGTGCTGGTCATGGTGGGGGTAAAGGCCATGAAGGGGTGGAGTCCCGGCCAAGGGAACAGGTGCAGACTGAGAAGCTGGGGGAGAGAAATGCCCTGAGCTCACTCCCACCACTGCTCTCTGGCCACCGCCGAGAGCCCACCCACACACTGGCCACTCAGCGTCCTTGCTGTCACTGCTTCCCCAGTGGAGCTGCCCCAGCCACATCTGCCTGACTTTCAGATGCCCAGCTGTGAATCCTCATCCCCAATAATCATTAAGGAGTCTGATTTCACCTGGCACTCATTCCTGCCCTGCCACTGTACACAGTGAGGACTTGATAGTCTCTCCTCTCTGTGAGAAATGACGCTGTAAATCCACCTTAGGTGGCTCCGGCCTCTGCCTTGAGAAGCATCCCTAGTGCCTGACACGTTACCTCCCATGCTGACTCCCTAAGATGAGCCCCACTGTCCCAGGGACGAGCATGTTTTCTCTGTCAGGGATGTGACACGTGGAGCATGAAGTCACGTATGTACTCACAAAGCTGGTGTCATGATGTTGTGGGGAGAGCATAATTGGCAGGTGGTTTATCCCCTCAAGAAGTGGTCAGAATCCAAGATGAACCACGGATCTCATTGGGTAGAGGCCCTTCTCTCCCAACATTTATTTCCCCCTGCTGGCAGACCCGCGCTGGATATCTGCCACAGATGGGATGTTTCCCTCAGTCTCTAGCAAAAGAAAGACCACCCCTCTCTGACACCCACAGACTCCTGCCACCCTCTTGGCCGGAGCCATGTGGAAGGCCAGACTTGACTCCAGAGCTTTGAGCCCACAGCCCGAGGAGACATTCTACAGTGAAGGAGCCCACAGCCTACACTGCACCAGGGTGTATGCACGCTCATGGAAGAAATTCAGGACACAGACATTATTCAAATTTAGGATCTGTTTCCATGGCAGTGGCAAAAAGCTAAAATTCCAGGTGCCTCCCAAATTTCTGAAAATATTATTCAGATTGAAGCACAGAGATTCCCTATCTTGTATGTAGCTTTAAAACTGGTGAGGTCACAAATGCTGTTTCAAGGTTGGAGGTAAATAAGTGAAACTGTTCAACAAGTCCTAATGCAAACAGAAGAATCAGTCTTCCCATTTTGCTCCTATTGTCTCACTGTCCAGTACTTGTGTTAGGAGGTGACATTCCACATGCTCAGTGCCCCAAAGGAGAAACACGAGCACCAAAAATTAGCTGAGTGACACTGAAGTTCGGTGCTTTAGGACATTGGGCCAGTGGCCTCCAGGTCCCTGTTCTTCCCTTTTATGTGAATAGTAAAGAGATGTTGTCTCCTTATTGAAGAGAGAATCTGAGCATTTAACACCACTAAAAGCAAATGCACAAGAGCTAACTGAACTTCAATTCTCCTGCAATCCTTGTGCCTGGAATATACACGTTCTTACTGAGTCAAATGGGTACAAATGGATAATTCCCACAAAATCCAAGAGCCAATTTTTAAGTGTTCATCCCTAGCAGTTTGGAGGTGTTTAACATGTGTGTTTAATCTATGATTCTATTCAAACCTAAATAGACAACACTAAACTTTGAAAACGTCATAGAAAACCACTGGGGTCAGGGATCCTAGCTGGTAACCAGATGACAATTTATCTACATAAAATAGCAGAGCATGACTTTTAAAGAGATTCCTCTCTCTCCAATCGTCATTCCCTTCTGCTAAGAAGTGATTGCCCATGATAGGAATTCACACTCAATTTTTCCTTTTGATATTTTATAAGTTTCTTTATTCTTAAATATTGTAGAAATCATTTTCTTATTGAAAAAACCCTCTAGCTCCCCTCCCTTTTTACAGGTTTCTTGGATATCTTTTGATATTTTAGATCCTTCTTTTTTGTCACAATTCTCCTCTCTACCTCTTTTGGGATATCCTATTGGGTTTTTTTATTCTATTTACTTGCAGACAAAAGCAAACAAGCAACACACAAAACCTCCCAGTGACAGACCAACAGGAAGTCAGAAGGACTTCAAAGGACCATTTTTGTTTTGCCTTACAGTGAGACAGCATGGAACTTAAAGTGAGTACATTTTTAAATATCTTCAACCTACAGCCTAGGAAAGTCTTTAAGATTTTATTTTATAACATATAGCTATAAAAAATATGTATATTTAAATCCAAATAAAACATACTTAGTTCTTATCACAGGTAATAGCAACTGCCTTGATTGGACAGTGGAGGTGGGAGGCTGGGAGGAAGGTTCTGGAGAAACGGACAATACAGCTATTGTCACAAAACCTCCTAATTCGATCAAAGAGGAAATTTTGACTCAAAGAGGCTAGCTAACTTCCCCAGATTTATAAACTAAATTAAAGATGGAACTGGATTTAGAATGCTGATTTTTTAAAATTGTGTTTATTATGGCCATTCTTTTACTTGAGATTTTTAGATGTGCATCGAACAGGGGCCTCCTTTTAGACAGAACTAAAACATGTATTAAGGAGGAAGCCTGTGTGGTCTCCTGACCTCCCTTCCCAGCCCACCCCAGGGACAAGGCTCAGAAACCACTGCTTCCTCTGGCCCACCTATGGTGTTTGATTCTCACCTACCTTGAGACAAAGCCTTCTACCCTTTGTGCGGATGAGCCCAGATGAAAATGGGAACAAAGTTGTTTAAAAAATTTCATCATCACCCAAGTTAAGGCAGGAGGTTTATGTTTTCAAGGGGCTTTTCTGGGTTTAATGAGAGTCCAATTGGCAGAATGTGTTAGGGCATGTCGTCATTAGAAAAGTCTGTCTGTGTCTCTCACAAATTCTGGGTTACCTACCGCCTGCAGAATTTAAAATCATAACACTAAGGTCAGCCAGGATTCTTCTAAAAGGTGTGATCCAGTGCTGCCTGGCCGTGTGTGATGTCAGAGCAAGGGTGCTGTGTACCCGTCACCTTTGCTCACTGCCTCAGGCTGGGTTAGAAGAATATACCATGCTCACAGCTGGGAAGAATCAACATTGTTAAAATGTCTATACTTCCCAAAGCAGTCTACAGATTTAATGCCATCCCTATTAAAATACCAACATCATACTTTTTCAAGACTTGGAAAAAATAATTCCTCACTTTGTATGGAACCAGGAAAAAAACCCACATAGCTAAGGTAGTTCTTAGTAATAAAAACAAAGCTGGGGGCATTAGCCTATCAGACTTTAGGCTGTACTATAAGGTCATAGTGATCAAGACACATAGTATTGGCACAAAAATAGACACAGACATCTGGACTAAATAAAAAAACAAGAGAAGAAACTAACATCTTACAGCCACCTAATCTTTGATAAGCCAAACAAGAACATACACTGGGGAAAGAATCCCTATTCAGTAAATGGTGCTGGGAGAACTGGATATCTACATGTAAAAGTCTGAAACTGGACCTGCACCTTTTTCCACTCACAAAAAATTGATTCAAGATGGATAAAAGACATAAATTTAAGGCACAAAACAATAAAAATCCTCAAGGAAAGCATTAAAAAAAACATTGGAAGATATCGGCCTGGGGCAAGACTTTATGAAGAAGATTTCAGTGGCAATTGCAATAACAACAAAAATAAATCAGTGGGACTTCATTAGACTGAAAACCTTCCGTACAGCTAAGGAAAAAACAACCAAAGCTAATAGACAACCTACACAATGGAAAAGGATATTTGCATATTTTGAATCAGACAAAAGCTTGATAACTAGGATCTACACAGAACTCAAATTAATCAATATAAAAAGAGCCAACTAACAATGGACTCTCACAAAATAAGATGAATAGAACACTACCACGCTTATCAATTATCTCAATAAATGTTAATGGCTTGAATTCCCCACTGAAGAGGCATAGATTGGCTGACTGGATTAAAAAACACAAGCCATCCATTTGCTGTCTGCAGGAAACACACCTAGCTTCACCACCTAATTGCTGGATTTAAAGCAACTAAAGTCAAAAAAGACAAAGGTGGTCACTTTATATTGGTCAGGGGAAAAATACAACAAGAAGACATTTCAATTCTAAATATTTATGCACCCAATTTAAATGCTCCTAGATTGTTGAAACAGCCCTTACTCAGTCTGAGCAATATTATATCCTATAATACCATAATAACAGGGGACTTTAACACTCCTCTTACAGAGCTGGACAGATCCTCTAAACAGAAATTAAACAAGGATATAAGGGACTTAAATGAGACCCTAAAACAACTGTGCTTGATAGATGCATATAGAACACTCCATCCCAAAGGTAAAGAATACACGTTCTTCTCATCGGCCCATGGAACATTCTCCAAAATTGATCATATCCTAGGACACAAAACAAACCTCAACAAATCAAAAGAATTGCAATTTTACCTTGTATTTTCTCAGACCACAAGGCACTAAAGGTGGAACTCAACTCCATCAAAAACATTCAACCCCACACAAAGGCATGGAAATTAAACAACCTTTTGTTGAATGACAGTTGGGTGCAGGAAGAAATAAAACAGGAAATCATTAACTTCTTTGAGCATAACAACAATGAAGAAACAAGCTACCAAAACCTGTGGGATACTGCAAAAAAAGTTCTAAAAGAAAAATTTATCGCTTTAGATGCCTACATTCGAAAAACAGAAAGAGAGTGCATCAACAAATTCACAAGCTATCTTGTGGAATTGGAAAAAGAAGAACAATCTAAGCCTAAACCCAGCAGAAGCAAAGAAATATCCAAAATTAAATCAGAAATCAATGAAATTGAAAACAAAAGAATCATTCAGAAAATTAATGAAACTAGGAGTTGGTTTTTTGAAAAAATAAATAAAATAGATAAACCTTTGGCTGGACTAACTAGAAATAGAAAAGTAAAATCTCTAGTAACCTCAATCAGAAATGATAAAGGGGAAATTACAACGATGCCACAGAGATACAAGAGATCATCTCTCAATACTACCAGAAACTCTATGCCCAGAAATTTGACAATGTGAAGGAAATGGATCAATATTTGGAATCACACCCTCTCCCTAGACTTAGCCAGAAAGAAATAGAGCTCCTGAACAGACCAATTTCAAGCACCGAGATTACAGAAACAATAAAAAATCTTCCAACCAAAAAATTCCCTGGTCTGGATGGCTTCACACCAGAATTCTATCAAACCTTCAAGGAAGAGCTTATTCCCAGACTGCAGGAATTATTCCAAAAAATTGAGGAGGAAGGAATCTTCCCCAACA
>CAUYRH010126272.1:0-11379 GCA_963574655.1 Perodicticus potto
TTAGCCTTTTTGTGGTTAACAATAAAAACATAATTTTTTAATGTGGAAACAAAATTTTATTTTTTTTTTTTCCTAAATGTTTTTTTTTTTTTTTTTTTTTTTTTTTTTTTGCTTTTCTAAAATATTCAAGCCTCATTCCACAAATAAACTCCACATTTAGCTTCCCGCACACCTGCATTCATATCTTTTCCTTCCAGGAATGCTCAGCAGTGACAGTGGATACGGGATCATTGAGGCCAACACCTGGGAAATAAATTAAAATTCAATCATCAGATTCTAGGGACTAACTGGAGATGATAATCCCTGCCTCTGCTGCTTACCAGATATTTAACATTGAGCAGGTAAGCTCACACTTCTGGGCTGAAAATCCTTCTTACCTAGAAAGGGCTATCAACCACAGGCAGCTGGGTGTGAAGATTAAACACATTGTGAAAATAGTCATAACAGTAGATGCTAATTACTGAGTTCTTACCAGGTGTCAGGCACTAGTGAGGTTTTCGTGTTGACTCCTGATAAGGCTGTGGGTAGGTACTAGTGTCTCCTTTATCCAGGTGAAATCTCTGACATCTAAGTCAATTTGACAACTGGCCCAAAGTCAGGTGGTGGATCTGGGACACCCCATTCTTCCTGAGCCACAGTCTGGGCCTTCTTCCACCAGGTGACATTTTAATGCAGGGAGCAAAATGCCTGGCATGGAACACATGTCAAGTCCCTAGAATAGAGGGTCACTACGTATGTTTGTATGAACAGCCATGACAAAATACCACCACAGGCTGAGTGACTTAAACAGAAAATACCACAGGCTGGGGGCAGCTTAAACAGCAGGACTTCATTGTCTCACACTCCTAAAGGCTGGAAGTTCAGAGTCAAGGTCTCCCCAGGATGGTTCCCCGAAGCCTCTGACTTCTCAGAGTCTCCACGTGGTATTTCTCTGTGCACACACCCCCTGGGTAGACAGAGGCCCTACTGGCCTAGGGTCCACCCTTATGGTCTCATTTTAACTTAACCATTCCCCAAAGACCTTATCTCTAAATATAGCACAGTCTGAGGTGCTGGAGGTTGGGATTTCGACCTATGAACTTCGCAGAGACACAAAGCCCATTACAGTTACCATCTGTGGGTTGAATGGTGGTCCCCCCAAAAGATACTCCCACAAACTGACCTCTGGAAACTGCGAATGTGACCTTATTTGGAAACAATGTCTTTGAAGATGGAGTTAGGTCAGGGATCTACAGATGAGATTACCCTGTGTCAGCCACGTGGGCCCTAGACGTGACAGGTGTCTGGAGACATGTGGAATACACGGGAAGAAGGTGGCCGTGTGAAGACAGAGGCAGAGACTGGGACTCCAGGAGCCTCTGGAGGCCGACAGAGACAGGGACTCTTCCCTGGAGCCTGCAGGGGGTCACAGTCCTATAACACCCCAGCTTCGAACTTCCAGCCCCCAGAACCGTCTGTGAGCACACGTCTGTGGACAGCTGGGACCATACCTCCATGGACATCTTGACTGCAGCCACCACACATGCACACAGCATCCAAGGAAACAAAGACGTGGGGTGGGGCAGCAGGAGTTCAGGAAAGCTGACATGGAACCGCAGCCCAGTGAAGAAGGTGCAGCGCCTCCATGGACCTGGGGCTGTCTCAAGTGCACCCTCCTCCCTGGAGAGACCTGACCCTCCTTGGCCTTCACCTGTCCCAGAGTCACAGAGGAGGGCTCTGGTCCGACACTCCCCAGACAGACAGCCCCATCTTCTCACCCACAGGCCAGATGGGCTCTGAGTTCCCTCCTCACTAGAAGGCTTCTCATCTCTTCCTGGAGATGAAATAGTTTGGATTTCCTCCTCAGAACTTTGTATTTAGCTACCATTATGTAATTTTGCAGAAACCTTCTGTCGTGCACCCACAGAGTGACCAAGGTCAGGTTTAATATAATAGAACACTGTCTTTGAAAAGGGAGATTGGATTTGCATCCTCACTGCACCTGCCAGGGATGTGAAAACAGATTTCTCCTTGGTATTAGCCCACGTGGATGGAGGGTCATACGTATTAGTCAGAAATGAGTGACCAGTCCCCAGGTGGAGCTCTTTAAGAGGAAATTGTGCCTAACTCTTCTGAGGTCAGGTGCACTTAGTGGGTGGTGTCCAAGGACATGGCTGCCCGTAGTGCTAACGGGGTTTGTGCATTTGAATTTTTGTAAACCAAAGCCAGGTAAAGGCTGCAGAAACAACCCCTATTTTAGAAACCTTCTCTGTGACTCCTTTTGCAAAGCAGACCAGGACCTCTGTAATACAATAATGCCCCCATCCGCAGGAGGCACATTGCAAGACCCTGGTGGAAGCCTGAGACCGCAGATAGCAGCAAACCTTCTGTGAACTGTTTGTTCTTGCGCAAGCATCGCTACCACGAAGGTTAGTTTATACATAAGGCACAACAAGGCAGTAACAATGGCTAATAAAAGAGCCATTAAAACAATACACTATAATAAAAGTGGTCTGTGACTGTGGTCTGTGACTGGTCTGCCCTCTAAATATTCCACAGTTGACTGTAGGTAACTGAAACCACAATAAGTGAAATTGGGGTGGGGGAACACTGTACCTCTACTTGCAAAATAGGTTTTCATATTTAGGCTCTAATTTAGACCAGAAGGACTTAAGTCTGAATAAAGAATGTGGAGAGGGGAGAGTGTGTGAAGTAACTGCAATTCCTCACTTCACTGTCCTGCCCATGAGTGCCACAGCCATGCTGCCCACAGGTGCCATGACCACACTGCCCATGGGTGCCACAACCAGACTGCCCACAGGTGCCACGGCCACTCTGCCCATGGGTGCCACAGCCATGCTGCCCATGGAAGCCATGGCCACACTGCCCACAGGTGCCACAGCCACTCTGCCCATGAGTGCCACAGCCATGCTGCCCATGGGTGCCACAGCCACGCTGCCCACGGGTGCCACGACCACACTGCCCATGGGTGCCACGACCACACTTCCCATAGGTGCCACGGCCACTCTGCCCACGGGTGCCACAACCATGCTGCCCAAAGGTGCCATGGCCACTCTGCCCACGGGTGCCACAACTACACTGCCCACATTTGCCACAGCCACTCTGCCCATGGGTGCCACAGCCACGCTGCCCATGGGTGCCATGACCATACTGCCCACAGGTGCCACGGCCACTCTGCCCATGGGTGCCACAGCCATGCTGCCCACGGGTGCCGTGGCCACACTGCCCACAGGTACCACAGCCACTCTGCCCATGGGTGCCACCACCACGCTGCCCACAGGTGCCGTGGCCACACTGCCCACTGTTGCTCACCTCCCCACGCTCACCTTACTCCACACAGCCTGGACTTGTTGGCTCCTGGAGCTCCCTGGGCACAAACGCAGGCTGCACCAGAACCTCCCACATCCGCCCTGTCTCTCCAGCCCCTTCCCTGTGCCCTGACTCAGCCCAGCTCTCACACCTGCCTCACAACTGGGCACAGGTGTTCTCTATCTGCCTACTGAACCCCTGGGTCCTTTCCTGGCTTCAAGTTCTGGAACTTTTTCACAGTTGCTAGAGCCAAGTCACTGAGAGGCAGGGGCCCTCGCTGCCCTCTTCCCCATCCTGCTCATCCATCCAGCACCCAGAGCCAGAGAGTCTGCCATGCTGATTCCACAGTGACCCAGGACAGAGCTCTCTCCTGTATACACTCACTCACTTCTGGAATATTGCTTCATCCATCCTCCCTTTGGCTAGCCCTTCAGGTTCAGATTTTGGCCTAAGTATCACATGCTCAGGAAAGCCTTCTGTGATCCACTTCCCCCACACACAATTGCACACACAAGTATGTTCACACACACACAAGTACTGTCATGCACACAATCACACAGTCACACACACGTGCACACACATTCTTACTCACACACGTCACAGAACCAGCCCTAAGCCTCCCTCCTTCAGGGCTGTAAGGTATGACACACCACTTCTCTTTGGGGTTACCTGACCTCTGGCCCGTGGAGCAGTAAATGCCACCAGAAAAGCCCCTCCTGCCCTGCTCCGCTCTGGGGCTGCACACCCCCACCCCCAGGGCTCTGCGTGTGTCTGAGTCACATGAGGATTCCCCACATGACAGCACCCTAAAGCCATCAGATGACAGAAGCCCCAGAAAACACATGGCTGAGATCCCTGAGACTCCAGGTGAGAACTGCTCAGCCGAGACCTTCCAGAATCCCTGGCTAACTGAAATCATGAGAGAATGAATAATCTCTGTTGTTTGAAGCTTGTGAGTATTGAGTAATATGGCACATAGCATTTGATAACTGGAGTAGCCTCTGCCGTTTCTCCTCCCAAAATCAAGGAGAAGTGAGGTCCCTAGGAGGGAGCAGGTAGAGAGCATCTGGAGAGGGACTCGGCATTGCCCCCACAGCCTCTGCTTTCTACCTACTCTTAGCCTTTGGGGCTGGCCATTCAGGCTGCAAGAAGCCATGGCTGAGCGTGGAGACACCCACTACTGCTGTCATGAGTGTTTCTCTCTTTTCTCATTCCCTGAGGCCACTGGTGGGCACTGTGGATTCTGCCCCAGGAGGTCCTAAAATAGCTCCAAAGTATACTGAATTAAATCTATTGCAAGCTTTTCCCAAAGCTAAACTCGCACCCCATTGATTATTTCCCACATATGGTGAGGCAACTTCTGAGGCAGCCCCCAACAGCCTTGCCTACTGAGGCTGATGCCCTCCCCTTTGGGGCTGGACTGGACCTACAGACTGTGACAAAAGTGCTAGTGTGTCACTTTTAATATCAGGTTCCAGAAAGGCTGTGTCTCCCACCCTGGGGCCTTCCTGCTGCTCTCCCACTTCCTCACCTGGGGCTGCCAGTACCCGAGTCATCCTAGGGAGACCCCCCACGTGGCAAGGAATGAGGGAGGTCTGAGCACACAAGGGCCTGAGTCCTGCCACCCACCCAACGAGTGAGCACAAACACAGATTGTTTCCCAGTCGAGCCTTCAGATGAGACTGCGGCCACAGTTGGAAGCTGACATCAACATGGCCAGCCACACCTGGACTCCTGCTTCCCAAAAGCTGGAACAGCAAAGGCTGTCATTTTTGCTGCTAAATTGTGAGGTGATGAGTCATCTAGCCATGCATAGCTAAGCTGCCATCCCAAACTAAGTCCTGCCTGGAATCCAGTACAGCCATCAGAGGTTCTGCAACTGAACTTAAGATAATATGAAGATATTTCCATAGTTAATGTGGAGAGAGAGTCATAGTAATACTCCATAATAAAATGCCAAAAAATCAGCAAGACACTTCATATGAATATAAACCTTCCACAATTATGAACATCCTAGGGGAATAATTAAATTCTAAAGATTAAATCTTCTTGCAAGTAAAAGTTCAAAGACATTAAACCCCAAAGGGATCAGAGTCCCTTTGCCCATGTTAATAAACATTCAAAAACTCATCCTCTGCAATGACTTTCTCTGCTAATTCTCAGCCAGGTTGCTTCGTGGTGTCAGGAACAACCTGGGGCTCCATCAGGCTCTGGCTCCAGCCCAGGGCCATGTCTCACGCAGAGTGGCCTCAGCCCAGTGAAGCATCTCCTTAGTACAGTGGTCAAGGGCTCCCTGTGGTAATGGGCAGGTTACATCATACGATCGGGCCAAGGACCCGCCAGGCTTAGGAAGCAACCAACCTGTGGCCCTACCAGTAGTTATCCCAAAAAAATGATCTTCCCAGAACCCAGGATTAGTGCTGCCGCAGTCTCAACAGACTTGGGGGACCTGAACAAAGGCAGGGACGGGAAACCCTTCTGAGCTCTGTTTTCAGGGTCACCAGTGCCAGGTGTCCACCCCACAACCTGAGGTCCCACCATGAGAGAGAACTCAGCAGGGCGTCTTCTCTGAGAGCACCTTCTACAGATCAGAGAAAATGCCCAGACCTCCAATGCTCAGAAGCGGGAAATCTCACTGTCCAGTGACACCGTCCCACCGTCCCACCCTCCCATAGCACCATTTCCCTCTCGTCTCTCTGGTTGTTCTTGCTGCCTGTTGCTGTGGGATTTCTCAGCTCAAGGACCTGCCTCCTGGGAGCTGCTAGAGACCACACATTTGTGGATTCAGCCCCGTGGAATGTCCCTGGACCCAGGCCCAGGCCCTTTGCAGTGGCCCCCATGGCTCCTTGACCGTGTGCAGATGCAACCTGAGAGGCTGACCCCAAGCTGCCCGCCAGGCCCACACCCACACACCCCAAACCAGCTTTCTTCCCTTAAAAGGAGAAAACACTGTTGTTCCTCCCCCTGCTGCTGAGCTGTCCCAAAGAGGCCGCTCCCCAGTGGGGTCCTTCCCCTCTTCCTCCCAAGGCCCCTGATGCCCAGTGGCACGTGGCTGGGCCACCTCTGACCCCTTGTGTGTGAAGCTGCATGCATGGGCTCTGCTTCCCTGAGGCCAGATCCAGGGCTGGCTGCCCCAACTCTGCCTTCCTAAAGTGAGCTCTGCTTTATAAGGCAGATCGCTCCTGTGGACGAGGGCATCTTGGCTGCCATCACCTGATAGGATAAAACGCCCTCATGCAGGTGCCCAGCAGGCCAAGCCTACCCCATCCTGCCCCCAACCTGTGCTGGACACAGCAGGGTCACACTCCATAGACATATTTTCTTAGGAAAAAAGGTCCTGGGCAGCAGATTTGGGGGTTTGAGGCTGATGCCCTCAAATCTTCAAGCCCCTGTCCCCTGTTAAATTAGCAAGTGGCCAGGTGCTCACCAGGCTCTGAACAACTGCTTCCCCCTGGGGATGTGGGAGGGGCCTGGGAGGCCGGGGCAGCCCCCACTGCACGGCCATCAGGGAGTGGGACCCCCTTGGCATAGCAGCAAGGTGGTCTGAGAGACACAATACTCTGGCCACGGTCACAAAGCCACATCCCCCCAGGGACAATTACCTTTCAGCAGGGGGACGGTTGGAGAGGCACAGAGTGGACACCGTCCACGGCATGTTCACCTCAGCCAGGCCATTCTCCCTAACCTTCCCGAACCTCTCTTGTCTGCCTGCACAGAGCGGGCGCCATCCACAGCACACTCCCCTCAGACGGGCTTCCCCCCTGAACCTCTCTCATCTTCCTGCACCTCACAAAACCACCTCTCGTGAGGACCCTTCCCTTCTGACGTTCCCATCTCTGCTCCTCTGCAGTGGCCTGGTGCCCCGATGGCTTCTCTGTCTCTCCCTCTGACACGCGACCCAGGCACCAGGGCAGCATACAGTCGGTGCTCCGAGACGCAACCCCAGACGCCAGGGCAACACACAGTCCGTGCTCAGTTTGCATGTGCGGGTGGGTGACAAGTCCTTGACACTCACTGTAGCGCCACCCTGGCTCCCTCAGGGCTGCTCAGGCTCAGACATGGTGGCAGTGTCACCCCCCGAGGCCCTGAGGCCCTTCCCCTGCCCCTGTCCAATGGTGCCAGCATGACCTCCGTGGGATGTGCAGCCTCGTGCTGTGCGTGAGAGAGAAGCCACGTGCCCCTGTGGCTCAGAGGAGGCCTTGTCCAGGGTTACGCACACTCTACCATGCCCGGGAGCCAACCGTGTCCGCCTGGCCTGGCAGGTCTGAGCAGGCCCAGGCCAAGCTGGGGGGCTCCGAGGGCCAATCCCACACATGGGTTCTTGGCGCAGGCGGCTGTCTCCCCTGGGCCCTGACACCAGGCTCTGTTCTCTCCCTGGAAGTCACCCTTACCAAGCAAAGATATCCCCAAAAATATCATGGTTGCCCTTGGTAACCAATCATGCATCTGTCACCCATCCATTTGTTTAAACCTTTGCCGAAGCCGCTATATTCCCAGCCAGTGCTGCCTTTGGGGCCCTGGCTCCTACCACCCTGTGCCTCATTGGGGCTGTAAGCACCCATCCCCACTGGGAATCACCCAGTACCCCCCATCTGTCCTCAGTGAACTGAAGAGAAGAGCAAAGGGCAAAGAGGGTCTCTTGTTACCAGTCTGTCTCCCTGGGCAGAAGGACCCTGGTGTCCCCTGGAAGACTGTGTGGCCGATAGGCCCAGGCCCTAGACTCTGCACCCCAGTGACACACTGGCCTCAGGCCAGCCTCCGTCCCCTTCCAACAGGAG
Organism: Perodicticus potto; assembly: GCA_963574655.1. Lineage (NCBI taxonomy): Eukaryota > Metazoa > Chordata > Mammalia > Primates > Lorisidae > Perodicticus > Perodicticus potto. The sequence goes on from CAUYRH010126272.1 coordinate 8,088, forward strand.
GTGCCATGTGGGAGGAGCCCTGAATGACACTGCATGGCCCAAGGAAAGGGAAGGACACGCCAGCAGGTTGAAGGACCGGGCTTTCTTCCCATGTGGGCACAGGGATGGCAGTTAGTAGGGGGCTAACACACCTGCCCCTCGCAGCTCCCAGACCTCCCACAGCAGCCCCAGGCAGAATCTGCCTCCTCTGCTCGCTCCTGACACACTGACGTGGTCTCCATGGTGGGGTGCAGGCCTCGGCGGGGCCCCAGTGGTGGATGAACCCCAAAGGCAGAGAAATGAGGCTTATTTGACCCGGACCTTTCATGCCAGCAGGTGTAGGCCAGACGCTCAGGAAATGCTCGGGTAGCTTGCAGGTAAGTTGGGCAAAGGCCTCCATGTCCCGACAATGAGGGAGGGGACACTACTAGCCATGAGTGATGGGACCCCGGCCTGGAGGCTTAGCTGGGGGGCCTCGGCTCCAGCCCCAGCAGCAGCTCAGCCACAGATGGCACTTCCTCCTTGTGTCCCCGCGGAGTTGGCCTCTGTGAGTGTCCCTGTCACCGTCTGCTCTCCTTAGGAGGACACCAGCCTGTGGGACCAGGACCCAATTTACCCCTGACAGGAGGGTGGGGCAGCCCCTGGGGAGCCGGGACTTCAAGAGGGACGTCGTCTCCCAGGCACAGGGACCCCCGTCCTCTCTTCGCTGGAGCTGAGAGCCGCAGGTGAGGGGCTGCAGGGCGCCCGAGGGAGCCTCCCCACACCGCGGCCCAGCAGAGCGCTGGGTCCCCAGGCAGGTCAGTGACAGTGAGTCATCCAACCACTGCATTCGTTTCTTTTCTATAAAATTTTTGGGGCATAACCAAATTAGAAATTAGAAAATAGCTTCCTGCCCATTCACTCAATATTGGCAGGAAGGTATCATTTTCGATTTTGGTTTGGTTTGTTGATTTTTTATTATTTTTGTCCTGGAGATTTTGAAGTCTGAGTTGGTGACAGGTGGGATGGGCAGGGGCCTGACATCCAGGGGTGGTTTGGGGGGATGTCAGTCCCTTCCCTGGGGCCCTGCCAGGCTCAAAGTCTCCATGGATTGATCAGGTCACCTGAGGGGCCTGAGGACTGCAGGGGGTTCAGAGGGACCCTCAGCACTCAGACTTCAGACTCCTGTCCTGCAGATGATGATCCAGATCTCCTCCCACACACACTCGGCTCCACACTTCACCTCCCATCGAAGCTGCCCCTCCCACCCTCGGGCCAGCATCTTCAGTCCTTCACAACCTCAGCCCAGAGCCTCTGCGTGTCCCGGAGCGCTGTCCTCCAGACACGTCATCAAATGGCAGCCCCCCACCCCGAGAGTCCCACTCTTAAATCTCAGGTCTTAGTTCTGAGTCCCGTACGGTGCGTCCAATTTCCCAACCTGTTCTGCCCTAGACTGAGACGTCGCCAGCAGTGGAACACGTTCGATGCTCCCAACCCAGGGTGTCTCCAGGTGGGTGGTCGGGGCTCAGTGTGCAAGCCTCCGGGGGGCCCATTTCCCCATCTGCAATGGTGTAAAGAAAGGTGACTTTGCTCTCAACTGCCAGGACGCCTGGCACTAACCTTCGCTGAGCGCACGGAGGGAGAGGCTCTGTGGGGCGCACTCACTCCAGGGATGGCTGTTGATGCCCCCACCCCTGCCAGCATGAGTCTCCTCCTGAGGGAGGGCCCCCTCTGCTGACCCCACAGAGTCAGAGACAAAGCCCCCAGCGGAGCCTTCTCTGAGCCACCCTCAAACCCCTGAGCAAAAGACAATGACGGTTTTCAGCCGCCAAGTTTGGGGTGCTCTGGTGTGCAGCCAGAGATGGTTTTCCTCCCAGGGAGGATTCTCTCAGGGGAGCGGGAGCATGTGAGGGACTTAGGACAGGGGCTCCGGGTACAGAGCCTGTGGGGAGCCCTGCAAGGCCCCTGAGCTGAGGTCCCTGTGAGTCCTCGGGCCAACAGGTGGGAAGAGGGGCTGGGAAGGAGGTCTGAGATACTCCCACTACCTCTGACTACACAAGGAGCCCTGGGGACCCTGCCAGGTGCCCCGGACGTCTACTCTGGGGACTGGGAAATACCCACAGCGTGGGGCTGGGCTGGCTGGAACAAGCAATGGGCCTGAGCCAAACCCCTCTGGCCTCATGAGTCCCTCTGTGGCTGGAGGGCCGCACTGAGCTTCCAGGAATCAGGCAGCTTGGAGCCAGCAGCCAGCTGACCTGCAAGGTCTGCTTATTCCCTTTATCCAGCGAACCGTCCATGCCACCGAGCTCCTCAGCAGGGGACTCCGGGCCCCACCCAGCAAGACCCCGGGAAGGCTGCAGCCACCACCCCACAATTCCCAGGGACTCAGCTCACACCTCACGGAACCACTCCCTGCACCCCTGACACACACAGACACAGACATACACAGAGGGACACAGAGGGACACAGAGACACACAGACAGAGGGACACAGACACACACAGAGGGACACAGAGGGACACAGAGGGACACAGACACAGACAGAGGGACACAGAGGGACACAGACACAGACAGAGGGACACAGAGGGACACAGAGGGACACAGACAGAGGGACACAGACACAGACAGAGGGACACAGACACACACAGAGGGACACAGAGGGACACAGACACAGACAGAGGGACACAGAGGGACACAGACAGACAGACACAGAGGGACACAGACACAGACAGAGGGACACAGAGGGACACAGACACAAACAGAGGGACACAGAGGGACACAGACACAGACAGACAGACACAGAGGGACACAGACACAGACAGAGGGACACAGAGGGACACAGACACAGACAGAGGGACACAGACAGAGGGACACAGAGGGACACAGACAGAGGGACACAGACAGAGGGACACAGAGGGACACAGAGGGACACAGACAGAGGAACACAGAGGGACACAGAGGGACACAGACAGAGGAACACAGAGGGACACAGACAGAGGGACACAGACACAGACAGAGGGACACAGAGGGACACAGAGACACACAGAGGGACACAGAGGGACACAGAGGGACACAGACACAGACAGACAGACACAGAGGGACACAGACACAGACAGAGGGACACAGAGGGACACAGAGACACACAGACACAGACAGAAGGACACAGAGGGACACAGACACAGACAGAGGGACACAGAGGGGCACAGAGACACAGACAGAGGGACACAGAGGGACACAGACAGAGGGACACAGACACAGACAGAGGGACACAGAGGGACACAGAGACACACAGAGGGACACAGAGGGACACAGAGGGACACAGACACAGACCGCCC
>CAUYRH010126273.1:0-17484 GCA_963574655.1 Perodicticus potto
GTGGTATTGAAAGAACCAAGCTGACTCCATTTTGTTAAAACGAACTCATTTTGTTCTGCAGCCTTTCACTAATTCTACTTTGTCCCACAGCCTTCAATTTGCAGCTGCATACCAAAGGTCAATTTGCAGCTGCATACCAAAGGTGATAGGCAACCTGCTTCCTCCCCCACCCCCAGCTCCAGTATGTCTGTCCCGAGTGATAACAGCACCCACCCTCGGCCCCAGTAGTAGTAAATCCTTTCCCAGGCTAATTAGCCCAGAACAGACATTGTCCAGTCCCCTAAGCCCCTATCTGCTCTCCGCAGCAGTTCGCCCAACACCTCCTTCCTTCGTTCCTTTCTGTACCCTTAAAACTGCTTTCCCCTCTGCGGTCGAGGCTTCTCTGCTCTCCTGCAGGAAGCCCTTGCCCGAGGTAGCTAATAAACTACCTCTTGCTTTTGCATCAGACTTGGTCATTGGGTGGGTGATTTATTGGAGGGATCCTGCAAGTTGAGCACAACAGTATAGAATTAAAAAAATCACCTTTTGGGTACAGTGTATGCTATTTCAGGTGACAGCCTAGACTTCTCTGCTGTGTAGTCCTCTGCATAGCAAAAAAACACCTGTACCCTTTAATCTACTTAAATAAAAAATGCAAAAAAATCTATTATGCTGCTGATAAATTCAAGACTGTCTTTTAAGATGAGAACTTCAGACTGATTTGAGCTATATTTTTGGATATAAAAACAACTTTTTAATGCATAAATCGTACCTTTCTACACATAGTGTTAGTCTCACAAGGAACTTACATTTATTTAACACTAACAGATATTTAAAACACCTAAATATTAAATTTTAATTCCCATTTATTATATAATAGCTAATTTGTCTTAAGTAGATGATAATAGAGATTGAATTCTTAAAATAGAGACTGATTATTATGTGATTACAATGTGACTTTTAATAAAACTCTTAGGGAATATAGGAATGGAGAAAGATATATTGGAGACAGAGGTTTCAATTTTGGGCTAGTGGTTGTGGTGTGTATGTGTGTGTGTGTGTGTGTGTGTACATGCATGCACACATATGTAATCATGGTGACCCAGCCACGTAAGAAAAACAACAACAAAATACCCAGTGTTTTAAACTTTGGTAAATTGAATACTTTTGACAAGGAAAGAAACAGAAGAATATTCTTTGTCTTTTTGTTGTTTTCCAGTTCAAAATTCCAGTTATAAAAATAGAGAATAATGAGAAAACTTTTTTTTCCATAAGGGAATTCACAGCGACCAAGAAAAAACAGCGATAAGCCTGGAAAGTGAGATACTAAAATTTCTGGATAGAGCATTTATTTTTTAAGGTCATTAAGAAACATAATATGAGCAACACTGATATAATAATGTTATGACTATCAATGTTAAAACAAAGAAAGGACTCAAAGTGAAAAAGTTAATCAGCTTATGAGTTGGTTGGATTGCTAGTGCCTTATAAAACTCAGCAAATCTAATTCGTGTTGTTTCTGCAAATCCTCAAATGTTGATTTAATTTTCTTCTGATTCATGGTTATTTTGCAAAAGATGATGGTTCACTCAGCTATTGATCTGTGTGACATTTTGTTCCTTGATTTTTTGCAATAGCTTAATATGGTCTTGTTGAGCTTCCTAGTGTTTACTTTTACAATATTGAGGTGTTTCCCAGAATCCCTAGCTCAGTGTTAACCATGTCATACTGCTTCTTAGTAGAGAAAAGACTGAGGTCTCCCTGGGTTTGTTTCTGTGTGGTAGGGCAGGAGTTGAGTCCTCTGATTTAAGGTTCACTTTTGCCATGGTCCTAAGTTTCTCAATTCTTTTGTATTTTCTCCTTCAAAATACAATTGTTTTTCTTACTCTTTTGTCCTATTTTCTTCCCCAGAAGCTATGCATTTTGAAGAGTGCCCTTTCAAATTGAGCCTGTCCTTTTAAATCACAGACACTTTGAAATTCCCCTGTAGTCTCTGCTCTGGATCTACTTGAACACCAGCTTAGTATTTTTAGATTTAGGGTGGACATAATCTTTCCTGCCGTTATTTTGATCACCCTTAGATTTCACTAGTTTTCCCTCTTTTTTCTTCCCTGAGGTTTTTCTTGGACTGCCTTTGTTTCCTCAAAGCCCTGCAACAGAGAAATAGGGCAGGGGTTGGAGTGGGAGCAGAGGAGATGTGTGATATGGCTCAGATGTTTGGCCCTTCCAAATCTCATACTGAAAATTGATCCCCAGTGTTGAATGTGGGGCCTGGTAGGAGGTGTTTGGGTCCGTCCTGGAGGACTTGGTGACCTCCCCAAGGTAATGAGTGAGTTCTCAGTTCTTCATTAGTTCCCAGGAGAACTGGCTGAAAAGAGCCGGTTACGACTTCCTCCCCCTCCCACCCCTACCATGTTACCTGCCTCCCCTCCTCCTTCCACCATGATTGGAAACGCCCAGAAGCCCTCACCAGAAGCAGATGCTGATACCTTGCTTCTTGTATAGCCTGCAGAATCTTCTGTTTCTTTGCAGAGTCAAATAAACATATTTTCTTTATAAATTACCAAGCCTCAGGTATTTTCTTTATAGCAATGCAAATGGACTAATAGCCTACAAGAATTGTTTTGTTGTTTTTTTTTTTTTACTTACAGTTATTTTGATGTTTCAGGACCATCTTTATCTAATGTTGAAGGTGTAGTTTTGTGTAGAATTTAAATTTTTGTTCTGACTCCTTCCTGGTTAGGGCAATACTGAAGGGGTAGAAAGCTATAAAGCTGCCACTGTGTCTGATCACCTGGAAGTACTGGGCTTTTATGTATAAATGTGATGAATATTTGTGTGAAAGTCATTTTTATGAATGTATATTTTAATCTTTTGGATAGACATATAGATGGGAAATTCTTGGGTTATAGGATAGTTATACATTTAACTTTTTAAGAAAATCCAAACAGTACCATGGGGCTCTCCCCTGCAATGTAAAGAGCTGGTCCTGGCCTGGTGATTAAGAAGAGACTGGACACATTTCATGTTTTGTCTTTCACTGTTGCTGTTGAAAACTCAGTGCCAGTTTTAATGCTTTCCTTTATATTAGATCTTTTATCTCTGGTTACATTTGATATCTTCTTTTGTCTTTAATGTTCTGCAACTTCACCGTGATATTTAGAGATGGAATTTATTTTCATGAATGTTTGAGATCTGAAGTCCCAAGTTTAGTGCTCTCCATACACCTCTAGAAGTCTTTGCTGTCATCTCTGATCTCTGATCACTGCCTCATCTTTTGTCTCATATTCTTTTTCTGAAGCTTTGAGTACTAGTATCTTCAACTACCTTAAAATGTCTATTATATTTCCCATTTATTGTTTTGTTTAAATGTTTCTTTGACATAAATTCTTTAGTCTATTTTTTAACTTAGTAATTTTCACTTCACCAGTAAATGTTCTGCTGTCAAAATGTTCAATTAGTTTTACATTTTAGTTATATTGTCCATTAAAAAAAATTGTATTTTGCTGTTTTTCAAATGATTGGAGGTTCTTTATGAACTTTTATTCCTTGCTTGCACTTTTGAGCTTGTCTTTTTTCATATTAGTCATATTATATTTGTTTGCTGATAATTTAATACCTAAGGTCTTTAAGTATATGAATCTGCTATCGGTTACTCTCCTTAGATCTTATTCGGGTTCCTTTTTTCCTCGTGTGTTTTGTGAATTTTTAATGTAAGCTGATTATTTACCTTAAAAATTTTTCCAAGGGAAATTTTTTTTCTTGAGTTAAAATTACATTCCTCCAAAAGAATTTGTGCTTGCTTCTGCTTCTGTTAAAACCTAGAAATAAACCGAAACAAGAGTCACTTAAAACCAAATTTCTGTCATCACATTTCCCAGACATATTAGAGGACAGAATTCCAATTACAGCGGATTCTTAGGGCAGAATTTGCATTTGTGATTTGTTTCCCCGACTTAGGGCCAACGCTGAGCAAACTTCCTTGCTCCTGCTTTCTTTGTAAGAACTTCCTGTTCACCATCACACCAGGGGTATGACTGTGATAGCCTCACCTTTACATGGGGGTGTCTATGTCCCCATCTTAGCTTGCTTTGCTTGTAGCCTGCTCTGTGAGACTATTAATAGAAACTCATGGAATTCTAGATTTAGCAAACAATTCATGGAGAGATTTAGTTCATTGGGTCATTCTTTTCACTTAATTTTTAGTTTCTGTATACTTCTCACTACATTTTCAATTTTTTCAGCATTTTCTTTTACTAATTTCATTGGCTATTATTTGGAAAATTCTTCAGAGTTTATTTTCTGGCATTTTGATACATTTGGAAGTTTTTATGCTATTTTAAATGACTATTGAAACCCTAGTGGAGACGTTCACATAGGACAATAGACAAAAGACAGAAAGAAAGAAAGGAAGAGAGAGAGAGAGAGAGAGAAGGAAACTAAGAAACAGAAGTAAGTTTGATGCTTCCCAGTTTCTTAGAGAAAAGAAATTAAGTAGTTATGTTTCCAAAGTTAGAACCAATTCCATTTAGTACAATGGTTGTGTTGATAATCTACACTCACTTGAAATTATATTGAATGCAAAAAAAATGTATCTATGATACTTTATTAGCTATTTCTACAAAGAACATCATGATACAAATAGATTGATTCAAATTTAAGTTTAGATTTGTTAACTAAAATATTTCAAAATTATAAAATACCAACATTGTTCAATCAGAGCATCAATAATTACAAAGAGAAAACACACGCAAAGGGGAGATTTTACTAGGTAGAAGACTAAAGTAAAACTTTTAAAAAGTTGTTAGTTATTTATAAAAGGTAACAGGCTGGGTGAGGTGGCTTATGCATGTAATCCCTAGCACTCTGGGAGGCTGAGGTGGGAGGATTACTTCAGCTGAGGAGTTCAAATCCAGCCTGAGAAAGAGTGAGAGCCATCCTCTACTAAAATTAGAAAAACAAGCAGGCATGGTGGCAGGGGCCTGTAGTCCCAGCTACTTGGGAGGCTAAGGCAAAAGAGGATGGCTTGAGGCCCGAGAATTTGAGGTTGCTGTGAGCCATGATGACTCCACAGCACTCTACCCAGGGCTTCCAATAAAGAAATTAATTAATTAATTAATTAAGGCCGAGTGTGGTGGCTCATGCTTGTAATCCTAGCACTTTGGGAGGCAGAGGTGGGTGGATTGACTGAGCTCACGAGTTCGAGACCAGCCTGAGCAAGAGTCAGATCCCTATTTCTAAAAACTAATAGGCATTGTGGCAGGTGCCTGTAGTCATAGCTACTTGGGAGGCTGAGGCAACAGGATAACTTGAGCCCAAGAGATTGATGTTGCTGTGAGCTATGATGCCATTGCACTCTACCCAGAAAAATAAATAAATACATAAGATAAAAAAGGAACAATATTTTTAAAAGTGAAGAATTGATTTCATGAAATAATAAAATTACTGTATCTTGGTAAACTAAAGGAATCAGTACAGAAAACAATTTGTTAACTTGGGACTATTTTGAATAGGAAATTTAAACATTAAGTGGCTTTAGTTTAAATTATAGTTATGTTTATTTTGATTTATGTGGCTCCAGTACCAGAGTGAAAATAAAATTAAACTAGTATGTAAGTACTTACTATGAAATTTGATAGATGTTTAGAAACATAGAAAAGAAATTAAACTAGTTAGTATGTACTTACTATGAAATCTGATAGATGTTTAGAAACATATTGAAGACTTTAGGGATTAACGTAAGGTTTTGGACAATGCCAGTAGCTCCAGTCCATCTATAGTAGAACATACACACACACCCCTTCTCACCAAAGTTCTGGAAGAACCTCCTATATCTTTATTTTTCCATAAACTAAAAAGTAACCTGAAATCATTTTAGCTTGTAAAGAGTGCTCAACTTGAAGGTTTGGGGCCTAATTGGTAAGAGGCAGGCGTTAGGGCTTATTCCAGATCTCATTCACAAATCCATGTACATACTCTTATTTGTGTAAATATCTCTTCCCATTGAGCACCAAGAAATTTGGTTGTTTATTTTGGTTCTTTACGATCTAGCTCAGTTCTTGGCAACTTTAGAAACTCAGCAATATTACTGAATGAATAACTTGGGAAGTTTCTGAATTTCTTTATCTCAATGTTTATAGTGTACATATTTGCAGAGTTTTCACATATATGCACACCTCCATATATATATATATCTTCATCTTTAATCCTAAAAGTCTCTATGGAAATAATATATATATATAACTTTCATTATTCTGGTGTGAAAAGTGAAGCCTTGGGAGATTAAGAAAACTAATTTTTCTAGATCACAGCCGTAATGTAGTCACTTGCTATATCACTTAAATGTGCATTGATTTCAGAGATATAGAACTGAAATGAAAAGAAAAAATACTCACGATCTCAAACTCACACCCTTTTTCCTATTCTTATTTAGATATACTGTGGGCTTTTCATATTTTCTCCAAAATATGAGACGGACACATAGAGGTTATCTATTTCAAATTGCTGCTTCTCGTAAGGAAACCTTGTTCTTTCGGAATTTATTTAGGTTATCTTTCCTTATCTAACTCTATTCAGAGTTGAAAGTGCTGCAGGCAGATTTCTCTGTGCTGCCTTTGTGAGCCTGTTCTGATTTTCCTTTCGTCTGAACACATCTATATTGTATCCCACATTTTTATAGGCCTCGTGTTTGAAAGCACTTCTACATCTATTATCTCATCTTTACAGCCACTCCCTGTGCTGCGTAGGAAGTTATTATTATCACCATTTTACCACTGAACAAAATGATGCTAAGAGAAGTGAAGGGGTTTGTTCAATGTCAAGTAATTATTGAGGAGCCATAAGACTAAAACATAAATGTTTTAAGGCTTAGCCTAAGACCTCTCTCACTAGATGACTAGATCATGTTATACATCTTTTCATATCGATAGGGTAATTGTACTTGCAAAAATGTGCAAAATATTTTACCAAATATTTGATTAGTGGGGGCTAAATATTTTTTGAGTTGAAATAGTAGTAATTTCATTTTAGCATGATCTTTCTCCTAAAACTCAACCCTTCTCTTTGCTTTAACACATGTTCAACAAATATGTCTTGAATTTACACTATACACTGAGCATTTGTCTAGACAATGTTTTTATCACAATGGTAAAAATCAGTTTGTTTTTGTAATAAAATTAGTGCATTTTTACTTAACTAAAAAGAAATATTACATAAAATTTAGAGTTAAGAATAAATAACTTGGAGCTGCCAGTTTGTACTATATTCTTATTTGTACTAGTGTGGAAACAGATGGAAATTGAGGACTGCAAATATCATTTGGGCATATACCAAATGTCATATTGAATTGTTGTGAAGCTGTGTGTATCTTATAATGATGGAAAAACAGAAAAGGTAGACAATGCTTACCTGTCATCCCAGGAATAAAGCATCCATATAAGTTGTAAGTGAAATTTTAAGACTATTGAGTATTAACTTATCAGGTAACAAATACTAATTATTTAAGTGAAAATGTTTCTAAAATGTAATACACAATTTTATTTCTTTGTTATTTATAAAGAGTAAATTTACATGTTTTGGATGACTCAAACTTACCTTCATTAATATGTATTTTGATACACCCTAATGAGAGAACTGGGTGCTCTCTCAGCTTTGTTTTCCCTTCTTTATAAAAAGCCTCATTCCACAAGCTTCTGAAAACAGTTCACTGCCTTTAAAACAAAAAGTATTTGCTACGTATTATAACTTCAAAGAAATGGCAAACATATATACAGCTTTAAGTTTAAAAATCAGTTTTCTTTTCATTGGAGACAAAGTTACACAACAATTGAACATTATTATATGGAAAATAATCTCATTAATAAACAAAAAATGTCTGTCAGAACTTTTCTCCCATCAAGTTGGTATTTTTTATATTAATGCTTACATTTTTAAAGTGTGAAAAAATGTGCATTATTCTGCTGTATACTGTTATAACTTGGCACAGTGTGTGAACAGCTATCAACTGGCACATAATTGACCCAGGAATTGTCTGTCTGTGCATTTCATATCAAAAATGTAGGTTATTTTACAAATGTGTAAGTAGATAGGTATAAACATGTCATATATTGCATATTACTCCATTAGTTATCTCTGAGTGGAGAGAAAAGGTAAATTTTGTATATTTCTATAATTGTGTTTTAAACTCCTAATAGTTAGTTTTTATGAAAACGTTCATCTTAGTGGTACAGGAAGTAGGCTCTGAGAGAGAACAGGCAATGGAGTTAAGGAACATTGCTGTGCTGGGAACGTGAGCGAGAGCTCACGCTCTACTCAGGAATTTTGACAGCATGGTATTGATCAAGCACATTTATCCACCAGGACCCACTATAGTACATGTCTCTTTGTTTAATTCTGACAATTGCATTATTTCCCCATTTTTATAGATTAGGAAACCAAGACTGAGAGTAATTTATTAATATGCCATATCTGATAAATAGCAGACCAAAGCCTTAAACCACATTGGCCTGCTTCCAAGCTCAATTTCCTTAAACTTTTTATTTATTTATTTATTTTTTTGAGAAAGTATCACTGTGTGGCCCTCTGTAGAGTGCTGTGGCCTCACAGCTCACAGCAAGCTACAACCCTTGTGCTTAAGGGATTCTCTTGCCTCAGCCTCCCAAGTACCTGGGACTACAGGCGCTCACCCCACACCTGGCTATTTTGTTTTGGTTGTAGTTGTTATTGTTGTTTGGAAGGCCCGGGCTGGGTTTGAACTCACCAGCTTCAGTGTATGTGGCTGGCACTCTAGCTGCTGAGCTACAGGTGTTGAACCTTTAAAAAAAATTTTTTTTTTGAGTCAGAGTCTTACTACAAACTCAATTTTCTTTCCACCCCCCCAGTATTACAGTAGGCATATGTTCAGTCAGAAGCCCTTCTGCTTAGTTTTGTATTTTGGAATGTGTTCTAGAAATCCATGCCCTGCAGGATTTCCCTCTTTTCATGTGTCCACTTTTCTTTGACGCTGCCATGTAGCACAAAAGCCTTTACCAGAATCTGGGCCCATGGCCCTGAACTTCTCAGCTTGCCTTCAGTTTGCTTGAGTAATTTAAAGTACCCTGTACATAATTACAAATAATCAGATATCCTCAGATGTATCAAGAGTGTAAAAAAATAAAATTGTAGAAAATTTGTAATAATTTGAGGGAGATAATTTCTTTGGAGAGAGCATGGCTGGAATTCTCCTGATCCAGAACGAATGAGTACAGGTGAAACAAAAACATATGCATGAGCCTCACCTGGGGTTTTCCACAAGGACACCTGGAAAAGTGCTTCTCACAACAGAGGACGCAGTGAACTGAGGTCTGACTCACTTTGGAAAGAAGGCTAAAGGGTAAGAGTCTGGCTAAAAGAGCCTGGGTCAGCAGAGCGGAGGTCAGCATGAAGACTTCTGCCCTAAAGTGAAGACACATAATTACACGGAAATGCAGAAGCTGAGGGGAAATACTAAGCAGTTAACAAAAGGATATTGATGATTGGTGCCCTGCGCTTGGAGAAATATAACAAAGAAATTCCCCAAATATAGAATAAGTGTCTGATTTAAGCTTTTCCTGGGACCAAAGAGTTTGAAACCATCTTCTACGAGGAGCCAATCATTGAGAAATTTTTGCCTCTTTTAGCCTCTTGCCACATCTCTCTGAACTTCATTCGCCTTAGCCTTGATTGGAACTCTTGTTAACAATAGAAGTGATATGGAAGTGCTGTGTAGAAATACCACCCAAGGAAAGAAAGAAGGAACATAAACCCATCTGCCCCTCATTAGGAGATAGCAGGAGACTGTGTCTAACAAGTCTAGAAGATTAACTGTAAATCATGTTCCAAGTTTAGATTATTATCTGGATTACACATTTTAGTTTAAAATTTTAGTTAAGACTTATTACTCAGGAGTAACCCGTGAAGTCATGGGCTCCTCCTGAATTGTTACTCAGGAAAGGAGGAAGAGAGGAAAAGTATATACCACCCACTTTATTTAAGAGAAAGTGAGCACTTTAATGACTTTCACAGGTCTTGCTTGTTTAACTTCACAATATTGTACTCTGAAAGCAAAAGTGAAATTGAAAACTATACAAATAATGAAAGTTTTCACTAAGTCCATGAAAGTAATGTTAAGATCTTATTGATAAATGGAGAATTGTCAGAGTTGGGAAAGTTAACCACTGAGAAACAGAAAGTAAGCCTGACGATTTACAATCATCAGAACCAGGGCGTGACTGGTCAGTCTATGAAGGTTCTACGGTTCCACATCCTCACCAGCATTTGTGCTTTCACTATTTTGATTTCAGTTATTTTGGTGGTTCTATAGTGCTGTTTCAATGTAGCTTTAATTTACCTTTCTCTGATGGTTGAGGTTGAGCCTCTTTTCAAATGTCTATTAGACTTCAGTATGTCCCTTTTGTCTATGCAAGTTTTTGCCAGTTTTCCATTATGTTGAGTGTAATTTTTTAGGTGTGTACATAAATTGTGCATATGTATCATGTTGTGTGTGTGTCTGTATATATATTATACAAATCCTCTAGCTTAAGGAATTCTTATATTTTTGTTTGTTGTTTTTATATTGATGAGTTGAAGAATTTTAATAAGTAGCTTTTCTGCATTTCTTGAGATGATTATAAATGAAAAAAAACTTTTTTCTTTTCTAGTACATATATTTATTTATTTTCTAGTATAAAAGCAATCTTTCATTTTTTAAATAACTTGGTCCAGATGTATAATAATTTAAAAATGTCACTAGATTTGATTTTTTATTATTTTGATTAGCATTTTAGGATCATTTTCATGACAGAAATTGGCCTACATATTTTTTTCTTATATTATTTTTTTCATGTTTGGTTTCAAAGTTATTCCAGCTTTATAGAACAATTTAGATAGTGTTTCTTATTTTTCTACTTTTTGGAAGAATTTGTTTAAAATTGCCATATTTCTTTTTATATATTTGGAAAACTTATAAAGTGAAGCAATGTTTGTCAAGGGTTCTCATTTAAGATAAGTTTTTCTTTTAAAAATTCAATTTATTAATAAATATAAGGCTATTGATATCATCGGTTTATTTTTCATTCAATTTTATTAAGTTTTGTCTTCCAATTTATTACCATAGCATTGCCCCTCATTATCTTATTCTGCCGGTGAAATTCTCTTTTTCATTCTTGACATTGTTATTTGAGACATCTCTCTTTATTCCCTTTGATCAATATTTTTGAAGTTTCTTGATCTTTCCAAATAACCAAGTTATAGATTTAAAAAATTTTCTCTGTTAATGTGTCTCCTACTCTATTATCTTTTGATCTTACTTTTGTAATTTTTCCTATAGTCTGTGGATTTAATGATCTTTTTTTCCCCTGATTTTTTAGAGTTGATATTTAGATAATTTATGTTTAATCTTTCTTTTTTTGTTAATGTAAGTATTAAAATAACAAATTTCCTTCTAAGGGGTCTACCATTTCATGACAAAAATTTGATATGTAATTTTTAAAATTCAGTTAAAATATTTTATGATTTCTATTTAGTTTCATGGGTGACTTCGAAGTGTGCTGCTTAATTTCTAAAGATTTGAGGATTTTCCAGCTAGTATTTTAAAAGTTAAACTCTATGCCAGCATCTGCAGATTTGAGACTTTGTGATGTGGGGTAATCTTACCTTGAGTTAGGTGATGTGGAGAGAAGGGAACTCTTCTATTCTACACTACTGGTGGGACTGCAAACTAATACAACCTTTATGGGAAGAACTATGGAGAATTCTTAAAGGACTAAGCATAAAGTCAACCTACCATGTGATACACAATTCCATTACTCAGTATTCACCCAGAAAATAAAAATCATTTTACCCAAAGACATTTGTACCAGAATGTTTATTACAGCTCAATTCATAATTGCCAAATCCTGGCAACAATCCAAATGTCTATTAATTTGTGAATAGATTAACAAACTGTGCTATATGTATACCATGGAATACTATTCAGCCATAAGAAAAGATGGAGACTTTACATCCGTTAGGTTTACCTGGATGGAGTTGAAAAACATTTTATCTCAAGAATAGAAAAAAAAAATCCAATGTAGTCAATAGTAATATGAAACCAATATGTAAACAATTACATGCCCACACGAACAATAAAACAAAAATGTAATTTAGCAAGGGGAGAAGAAAGGAGATGGAAGAGGGAGGGGGCAGGTGATTGGGGAAGGAGGGAGTGCAAGTGGTGTTCCTTTAAACAATATTTATTTCCTTTTAAAGGATATCATGATAAACATTTACTTTTCTTATTTAATTTAGCACTCTATAGCTGTTGATATTTGTTGTCAAATTTGATTTACAATTACATTCCCTTAATAATCTACACATCATCATAGTTCACTGAAACTTTTTAACATACTATCTAAATATATGTATACCTAAAACAAGGAATAAAAGTAAATTGGTTATAACCACAAAACCATAGCAAATATGCCAAGTGATATAAAAACAACTATGGCTATATACATTGAGATTATCGAATAAGATTAAAGAAAACTCACTTCTGATCTGAGAAGAACTAAATTGCTGGAGATAAGAAAATAATATCAATAGTTGTTATGAACTTTCCAGGTGATTTACATGTCTAGACTATGTCACCAAAGTTGGGTATTATTGTAGTGGCAAAGTACATAAGATAAATTGGGAATGTTAAGAAAAATGTAAATTTTGTATATTTGTCATTTATATAATTTAAAAAATCACTTATTTTAAACCAGTGATTCTCAACCTGTGGGTCACGACCTCTTTCTAACATTGAAAATACATTGCAGCATTAGGAAGGTTGAGAACCACTGTTTTAAAAAAATTGTAGAGAAATCCAGATTTATGCAATGACAAAATGGAAATAAATGCATTGCCATATTTAAATGAAATTCTCATTTATTTTTAAGTTTAAGAATACCTATCACTGGAAGTTATGTTTTACTTATTACTTACTGTGTTCGTAAGCATTTAACATAGGGCACAGTTGGGTAATATACCTGAAGATTAAATTTAACCCTTTAAGAGATTCATTTTTAAGAAGAGTGAAGTGACAAAAATGTTCACAAATTCTGAAAAAAAGAGACTATTTTTATGAAGAAAATTGTGGTAATATAAAGTGAAAAGTAAATAACCATATGTATGTTATGGTTTTGAATAAAGTGATCTGCAAATTTATTGAAAAATTCAGGGAAAAGACAGAAATTATTTCAGTGACATTTTGTTCAGTATACATTTTCTGAAATTTCTCAGTGATGGAAACAACACACATTATACATGTATATTTACATAATTGACAAATTATAATATCAAAAATTATATAAATATCTGTGACTTGAGGTTTAAGTTTTTGAAAATTTTTAGTAAAATTACATTGAAAAGTTTACATAATCATGTTTAAAGTCTAAAATAACTAGTATTGGATTTAAATTATTTTTGTGAAAAGATTTTTTTTCCAGAAAACATCATGTATTTTTAATACTGAGAACATCTATTGTTTATTCAGCAGCATCTATTTATTTTTATTACCTACTATGCATTAGACATTGTGGTAGGATCTGAAAGCTACAGAAATTGGTGAGAATTATTACATTTTTATATATTTCTTGGAGCAATGGAAAATAAGGTAGAATTTACAATTTAAGATGAATGCAATAAATTCTATTATTATTATGAATAGCAGCTAAAAATTGACAAATGGCATTACATAAAGTGGAAATGTTTCTGCACAAGAAAGGAAATAATCAACAGAGTGAAAAGAAAATCTATAAGATGAAAGAAAATATTTCTGAATCATACATATGACAGAGGGTTAATATCCAGAATATATCAGTCACTCGAACTTTTCAAAAGTGAGAAAACAATCTGATATTTAAAATGGGCAAAGAAACTAATTAAACACTTTTCAAAAGAAGACATACACATGTCCAACAGGTAGATTGAAAAAATGATCCACATCACTAATCAGGAAATTACAAATCTAAACCACAATGAGTTAGAATGACTATTGTTAAAAAGACAAAAGATAAATGTTGGCAAAGATACGGAGAAAAGGGGATCCTTATATACTCCTTGTGGGAATGTAAATTAGTATAGCCATTAATTAAAATAGTATGGAGATTCTTTAACAAATTAAAAATATAACTGCCTATGATCCACTTCTGGATACATGTCTAAAGAATATCAAGTCAATACACTGAAGATATATCTGCATTCCTATTTTTGTTGCAGTATTATTCACAGTAGCCAAGATAGGGACCTGTGTCCATCAATGAATGAACAGATAAAGAGAAGGTGGTGACAGAATACAGAATAGAATGTCATTCACACTTAAACTACTTATGAAAAGAAAATTCTGTCTTTTGTAACAAATGGATGAGTCTGGGAGAAATAATGCTAAGTGAAAAGCCAGGCACAGAAAGACAAATGCTGAATGATCTCATGTACATGCGGAGTGAAGGGAAAGTGGTAGAAAAAAATACTCAATACAAATGGAAAATCCTGGAACTGTGGAGGTTGAGGAGGGCGGATTGCTTGAACTCGGAAGTTGGAGACCAGCCTGAGCAATAGCAAGACTCCATCTCTACTAAAAATAGAAAAACTGAGGCAAGGTGACAGCTTGAGCCCAAGAGTTTGAGGTTTTGTTGAGCTCTGACACCATGGCACTCTGCTCAAGGTACCATAGTGAAACTTTATCTCAAAAGCAAACAAACAAAAGACAAATGGAAACCAAAAGGGAGTGGGGGTATCTTACATCAGATAAGATGCCTTTAAATCAATAACAGTAAAAAAGGACAAATGTGATCATTATATAATGATAAAATCCCAAATGCACCTAACATAGGACCTCCCAAATTCATAAAACAAGTATTATTAGACTCAAGTGAAGAAGTAACAACACCGTAATAGCTGAGGACTTCAATATTCCACTGACAAAACTAACAGATCATTGAGGCAGAAAATCCACAAAATGTTAATGGACTTAAATGGGACACTAGAATAAATGGACCTAACAGACATTTACAGAATATTCTATTCAAAAATTGCAGAACATATATGTACTATATCTTCTCATTGTCACTTGGAATATTTTCCAAGATAGGCATATATTAGGTTTCAAAATAAGTATCAGCAAATTTAAAAAAACTCAAAGTTATACCATGCGTAACCCTTACCATAGTTCCACAGAATCAATTCTAAGTGGAACTCTCAAAACTACACAATGCATGAAATTTCAACAACCTGCTGCTAAATGATCCTTGGGTCAATGATAAAATCAATATTGAAATTACAAAATATGTTCGAACTGAATGACAAAAACAACACACTCTCCCCAAATCTTTGAGATAGAGCAAATGTATTGCTAAGAGGAAAGTTCATAGCACTAAATACCTGTATCAAATACACAGAAAGATCTCAAATTAACAATGTAATGTCACACTTCAAAGAACTAGAAAAAGAACAAACTGAACCTAAAGCTAGCAGAAGAAATGAAATAAAAAAGGCCACAGAAAAAACTAAGTGAAATTGAACAACAACAAAAAATTACAAATGATTAACAAAACAAAAAGTTTGTTCTTTGAAAAGGTAAAATTGATAGACCACTATCTAGATTAACAAGGTAAAGAACAAAAAGGATTCAAACAATTTCAATCAGAAATGAAAAAGGAAACATTACAACTGATACCACAAAAATATAAAATATCATTTGAAATTACTATGAAAATTCCTATGCACACTAGAAAATCTAGAGGAAATGGATAAATTTTTGGAAGCACACAACCTCCCAAACATACATCAGAAAAGAACAGAAAACCTGAACAGACCAATAATGAGTACCAAGATTAAAGTGGTAATAAAAATTCTCCTGAGGTAGAAAAAAAAAAAAAAAAGCCCAGGACAAGATGGCTTCACAGTTGACATACAAAGACCTGGCAGCTATCCCACTGTTCCTTGACACCAGGAAGAAGGGAAACTTCCCTAATTCATTCCATGAAGACAGTATCACCCTAATACCCCAACTAGGAAAGAACACAGAAAAAAAGGGAAACTGGAGACCAATATGCCTCATGAACATACATTCAAAAATCTTTAACAAAATACTAGCCAACTAAATCCAATATCATATTAAAAGGATAATTCACCACAATTAGGTAGGTTTCATCCCTGGGACTCAAAGATAGTTCAACATATAAAAGTCAGTAAATGTGATTACCACATAAACAGAATTAAAAACAAAAACTATATGATCATCTCAATAAATGCAAAAAAGCATTTGATGAAATCCAGCATAACTTTATGATAAAAACTCTCAACAACTAGATTAGATGTAAAATATCAAAATAATGAAAGCCATATGAGATAAACCAACAGTCCACATTATACTGAATGGTGAAAAATTGAAAACATTCCCAGAAAGGAGATCAAACTATCCCTGTTTGCTGATGAGATGATCTTATACCTAGAAAATCCTAAAGACTTCTTCAAAAATTCCAGAAATTTATGAATTCAGCTAAGTCTCAGGTTATAAATTAATGTACACAAATTAACAGCATTTCTATATACTAAAATAACTAAGCAGAGAACCAAATCAAGAACAAAATTTTGTTTACAATGGCTATAAAGAAAATAAAATACCTAGGAATATACTTAACTAAAGGAGGTAAAAGATCTCTGCAAAAGAGAACTACAGAAACACTGATGAAAGAAATTATGGAGCACACAAACCAACAGAAAAATGTCCTATGCTCATGGAGAGGAAGAATTAATAGTTAAAATGTCCATACTATTCAAAGTGATTTACAGATTCAACAATTCCCATCAGAACACAAACATTATTTTTCACAGAAGAAGTAGACAAATAATCCTAAATTTCATATGGAATCAACAAAGAGCCCAAATAGCCAAGCAATTATAAGCAACAAGAACAAATCTGGAGGGGTCACATTACCCAAACTCAAATTATACTGCAAGGCTATAGTAACCAAAATAACATGGTACTGGCTTGAAGGTAGATTCCTAGGATAATGAAACAGATGAGAGAACTTAGAAATAAAGCTACATAGCTATAACTAACGGATTTTCTTTTTTTTTGTTTTTGTTTTTGTTTTTATTTTTATTTGAGACAGAGCCTCAAGCTGTCACCCTGGATAGAGTGCCGTGGCATCACAGCTCACAGCAACCTCCAATTCCTGGGCTCAAGCGAGTCTCCTGCCTCCGCCTCCCAAGTAGCTGGGCGCCCGCCACAACGCCTGGCCATTTCTTGGTTGCAGCTGTCATTGTTGTTTGGCGGGCCCCGGGCTGGATTTGAACCTGCCAGCTCAGGTGTAGTGGCTGGCGCCTTAGCCGCTTGAGCCACAGGCGCCGAGCCTATACTGCTTTATCTTTGATTATAACATGCTGCATGTTATAATAAAAGGTGGGCTGTTACCTTTTATTATGACATGATACTTTTTTTATAACATAATGCATGTTATAATA
>CAUYRH010126275.1:0-10347 GCA_963574655.1 Perodicticus potto
TTTTTTGAGACAGAGCCTCAAACTGTTACCCTGGATAGAGTGCAGTGGCATCACAGCTCACAGCAACCTCTAATTCCTGGGCTCAAGCGAGTCTCCTGCCTCCGCCTCCCAAGTAGCTGGGACTACAGGCGCCCGCCACAATGCCTGGCCATTCCTATTGATAAACTTTAAAAATGATATTACGTTATTTAAAATAATAAGTCTTACTAAACTGGGACAAAAAGTAACATAAGGGAAGTTGCGGCAGCTGAGGTTAAAGGAGCAAGCTGCCCTGAGCAGCCCATGCTATACAAGGCAAGCACACAGGGCTCTGAGCCACATCCAGGCATTGTGCAGAGAAATAAATAGCCAGGGAGGCTGTGGCCAGTCTTTTGTGGAAGTCCGGGGACATACAGTAGACTAAGTTTTAACTTAATATTTAGGTACCTGGTGCCAGAAATCAGAACACGAAGGAACAGAAACAGAAGAACAAAAGGAACATAGGTCCCATTTCCAAACACAGGAGGAAGACAGGTGAGGTTAGACAACATATATAATCCCCTTAACAGTTTTCTTTGACAACCTGCTTGGCCCTGTCTGTGCATGCTGTGCAGAAGGCTTTGCAGCTCTCCCCTTTTCCTCTGCCTTTCAATAATGGATTTCCCCACTTTGTCCTTAAACTTTCTGTTAATAAACTTTTGCTTCACTTGCTGTTTCTCTCAGTCTGTGAATTCATTCCCAACTTCATGAGACAAGAAACTGGTTCAATAATTCTGGCAACAAAACTACATTGTTTTTCTTGATAGAATTTATGCGATTAAAAGCAGTAACTGAAACTATTTTGATTCCTGGCGTGTGTTATACATCTAATTTATAGGACAGAAAAGTGGGTAACAGAATAACTTAAAATAACTAATGCCTAGGTAAACCATTAAGATAAATTAGGTCAATCATCCAATTAGGGGCAGCCTTAAGATTTTATTTTAGTTCACAAAAGTTAGTATCTTCCCATCACTTACTTTCCTTTTCTTGTCCCCCATTACGAAAAGTTTGGTACAGTACTTATTCTCAAGGCCACATCAGAAAAAAATAAGAACAATTGTTTTTTGAGGAGAAAATCAAAGTTTATTATTTTGCTGGCAAACAAGGAAAAATGGCAGCTCATAATGCCTGTTTTCTCTGTGCAGACCATAGACACAGAACTTTCAAAAGGTAGAGCCTGTTGTCATTCCACTACAGTTAATTCCCATCTCTGAGGAAGACAAAATCATGACCCTGGCCTTGACCCCCACCCGCAGCTGCACCTCAGCACTTCAGCCAGTCAGTGGGGAGCTGGCCCCCAGACCCATCTCTGCAGAGCAAAGAACACTCCCTCGCCCCTCACCACTGCCCAAGGCAGAGATACAGATTTCAGAGTGGGGAAGTTTTGAAGAGACAAAAACCATTAGGCCATTTCCTCTGATACACTCCTTCTTCCTGTCTTGCCCTAGTTACAAAAAAATCTTCGTGAGAAGCCACTGTATTCTCGGCATACCCTCTGCTTGCCCACCCCACTAATATCAGACCTGCCCATAAAAGTGCTACTAATTGGTTGCACTGATTTGCTACTGCTACTTAACACATCTCCACAAATGTAGTCACTTAAAACAACATCCATTTACAAGCTCAGTCTGTAGGTCGGAAGTCCAGGTACAGTGTTACTGGGTTCTCTGCTTAGGGAAGTACAAGGCTGAAATCAAGATGTGAGCAGAGCTGCACTCCTTCTGGAGGTTCTGGGGAAGAATCTGCTCTCTCAAGTTCATTCTTCACCTGATTTAACCAAAAGGCTAAGAAGCAGGGCTGTACCTGTGGCTCAAAGGAGTAGGGCACCGGCCCCATGTCAAACGCAGCCCCGGCCAAAAACTGAAAGAAAAAAAAAAAGGCCAAGAAGCAATATTAATTTTCTAATATTAAATCTTTCCCTCTCACTTAAGCTCCTAGACTCAGAGCACCTGCTGAGAGGTAAAATAATTATTAATTAGACCCTAACATATAAGGGTTGAGCTAATAAATGTGGAAGAAAAATAATTTCTGGCCACCATGAGCTCCTATCATAGGAGGGATGGACATGACTTGCAGGATGTGCACAATGTAAACTAAAATAAAACTCTAAAGCTCCCTCTCAGCAACTGACTAGACCCCCTTTTAGCCAAGGGGAGCCCTAAAATCAAGCTGCTAATCCTAAGAAAGACCAGACTTGCCTCATCACACCCCTCCCCTCTTTGTAGAGAAATCTTGTGTGACTCACTGGAAGACGAGGCCCAATGAAGAGAGAGAGCACCCAAACGCCATATTTAAGAGGAAAAAGGCATTTATTCAGCTGACACAGCAAATGGCATAGAAGAATTCAAAATGGCCAAGCTCCCAGACTGGCTTGATCTTTCCTTTTTTATCTCCAGTCAAAACGTTCCAACCCATAGGTACTTTTCTCATTGGTCAGTTTGAATCAAGTGGGAGAAGCTGTTCCAGCCCGCACAGAACTAGGAAGTTTCCAGGTCCAGGAGGTTAAGTCTATAAATTCCCAAGAGCTGAGTCACCATGGAGAGGACCCTGTAGGTGTATCTTTGGGGTCCCCTTGAGAAGAACTCTGTTCTCCTAGACCTCACCTTTCTCAGGTATCCTCTCTCATTCTCCCCCTTTGAGATGCCATATATATTTTAATTTAGGGTCTCAATATCAGCTTGCTTCTGTAGAAGCCAGTATTAATTTGCAGGACTGGCTCTGGGGGTTACACTAACTCTATGGAGCAATTTCTCTTTATTTGAGCACATTATTTTTGCTGCAGTCCTCACTGTCTCAGGTACTGTTATACATTTTCACTTTTCACATTCAACTTTACATCACTTTTCTACAAAATCTAAGGCATAGAAGTATTTCTGATCTGTCCTGTAGTTTCTTTCCCAGTTCCTTCTGCTGGAGCACATTCACATGGCGTCTTAGGCATCAAACTTCAGAGTCATCTAGCTGGGCTTTCCTATTTCCCTGGTCTTCACCAGTGTTCATATTCCAGGGACCGTGACTCCTCTCAGGTTCTCTACACAGGCCTTACTGTACCATGGTGAGGGGCTAATATACATATGGGTTTTCACTTTTCCCTGTGTCACATATTGAGTACTGTGTCCAAGTATGTGTGTAAGTTCCTTCCTGGGTGCCTCTGCATTCATGAAAGCTATAAAGCTATAACTTTTGTCCTACCTCAATGGTGTGGGTGCACAGATCACATCCCTCCTCCCCTTTTCCCAAGGTACAAAGTCCAATTAAGACAAGTCCTACGAGGAACTTCCTCAGACTTTAGCCATGTGTTGACCAGACAGTTCCCAGTAAGTGACTGGAACAGGGATGTTGACTGTCTTAAAAGTTACCTTTGCTTCCCATGGGGCAATGAAGCTCTCTTCCTCTGGCTGTGATGAATCTAGACAAGGATCCCTTCCATCTTTGTTGCTGTGCGTGTGGTCAGGATGATGGTGTAGGGTCCCTTCTACCATGGTTTGAGGGAGAATGGGTTCTGATCTTGACCTAGACTTGATCCCCTTGATCCCCCGGAGAGAAAGGATGTACAGATACAAAAGACTAAACAGAACACGGTTAATTATCCAAGTGGAGATCTTCCTTACAACTCTTCCTATGGCTTCTAACTGCCTGTTCAATTCAGTCTCCTTCAGTTCTTTTAGAAGTCCCTGTTAAATTGCAGAGGACTGATGGAGGCCTATTTTAACAAGACCAGTGGCAAGGCCTGTATTCAATTATGCTTTGCTTCCTGGCAGAGTTTACTGATTCCTGCTCTTATGACCCTGTTCATGCACTCTACCTTGCCCAAGCTTTGAGGCCTATATGTCACATATAGTTTCCAAGTGATATTCAAAGCTTTAGCTATCATTTGCACTACATCTGTTATGAAAGTTAGCCCATTGTCAAATTAAACCAGAGTGGCAACCTACACCATGGCATGATTTCTCTGGGCAACACTTGCACTACTTCAGGCCTGGTGGGAAAGGTTTCCACTTATTCTAAATATGTACAGACCAAAATTAGTAAGTACCGATTTTCTCCATATCTGGACAACTCAGTGTAGTCCATTTTCATATCTTTAAAAGGGGCTTCCCTGCAGGACTGAATTTCAGGTGGCAGGGATGGTCCCTGCCTAGTATTGTGTTGGTTGTATGTCACACAATGCTGACTTTCTTGTCAAGGGTGAATACCAGGGAAATGTAGACGTATCTCTCCAGAAGCCTCTTGATTTTCTTTTGCCTCTGTCCTAAGTGCATGGTTTTAAGCATACAACCACTATAACCAACCTCGGATTTTTACACAGTAAGCTTTGATATTCAGTGAGGCATAAGTTGGTCAACCAATGATACCCTTTGGTGTTCTTAAGAGTGACCCCTGCATATGGTATCCAGACTCTTAAGTTTTGTCCCAAAGTCAACTTATCTGCCTCTTGCACCAGCATGGCAGTGGCTGCAAGTGTTTCTAGGCACAGGGGCCATCATTTCCAGACCCTATCAAGTGAGAGAAATAAGCAAGTGGTCCTGCCCAGGATGCTATATTCTGGGTGAGTGCTCCCTCAGCTGCTCTATTTCTTTCTGATATGTACAGTTCAAAAGACTTGGGAAGGTCAGGGAAGCCTGGCACCAAGGCTTCCTGAAGTTTTTCCTTTAGCCTCTTGAAGGCTTTGGGTTGTTTGGATTTCTACTCAATTGGCCCATTCTATCCCCACTTAGTAACTTCACACAGTGGTTTGCCCAGTGTGTATATTTCACACAATCTTTCACAGAAATTCTCAGGGCTTTCATTTGGCTTCTGCATGACCTCAGCCACCTTGCATGTTTGTGGCTTTCTGGCTCCCTTACACTGACAGAGATAGTCAAGGTTGGGTTCAGCATAAGAGAATGAACTCATTTAGCAATCACAAATATCTGCAAGTTCTAGATTTCAAGGTTAAGATTCACACAACGAGAACATTAGTATTCTTATTTACAGACTTACAGACAAATCTTAAGATGATACCTAGCTTTAAGAGTCCCTACAAAACTGATCCAAAATTCTGGACAATTCAAGTGAATATTCCTGAACATCAGTTGGGTGTGGGGTCACTTATGAGACCATGTTACAGTCACACCATTTCCTGAGAACTCCTCATTTAGGTTCCAATTTTTCCTGAGGTTATCTATATAGACACAGCAGATAATGTTTAATATCACACTAATTTTTCCAGTGTAGCCAACAGGTGATCTTTGTTGTTCCTTAAGGCTTCAGAGCAAATATAATTACTACATATGATTCTATACTCTTTGGCCAGGTCCTTAGTCCCATTTAATAGATCAGTTTAGTAAAACATGTCTCATTTTATGATCTGGTATTGTGGACAAGGCTGGAATTTAATACAGATGGGCCACAGTTTTTTTCCCTTTTGAACCACTTTTCTCTCTCCAATTTTTCTCTTTACTAAAAACAAATTATAGCAGAACTAATTCAGCTGCCAAAATAAACTGTACTTTCAGTATACTGGATCTGATTATTTGCATAAAGGGCAAAAAGAATAATTATTAGCCATCTAAGTGTTTCTTTAAAATTGGCTTTGCTGGAACCTTTTATAAGTAATCTCATGTTAGACTTGAAAGCCTTGCATGAGCCCAGGTTTCATCTGTGCCATTAGATACCTGGATGCATTGGGTAAATTCCTATTCTCTTGAGGTGTCAAAGCAAACTGTGGTTCCCAGACCTGTCAGCAAGTGACCTTCTTTACTCACTGCAGATCAGGAAATGTTACTGGTGAGGTATTCGGCCAGTCTTTCCAATGGGCTTTTGTATTGGCCTTATAGAGTCAACCTTAACTCCTTAAAACAGTTTGGACACCTCTGAAAATGTTATTCCAGTCAAAGCCTTGGTAAAATAATTAGTGCCTTCATCAAGTCCTGTAGAACAAAACAGATTCTTACTGAACTTATGCAAATAACTGTATTGTCAGAAATTAAGAATAATTACAAAAGGTTTTCAAATTCCAGGGTAATCAAGGAGAGAGAAAAAATAAATGTTTCAAATTCTACCTCTAAGTACGAACGTTGCTGAAAGCTACAAATAGATCAAGAGACAGAAAATGGTTTTCTCAACGTCTGGATCACAGAACACAAAAGGAATCAGCACTGTTTCAAAAAAAAAGAAAAAAAAAGCCATAACAAACCAGCCTAGTTCCATGTAACTGATTTGTGTTTTATTTGAAGTTAGGTTACCAATACTCAGGGACAGGTCAACTTTCCAAATAAGGTCTTAGAGGTTTGCTTTTAACCTGATGGTATTTAATTTCTAAAGACATCAAAAATTTGAATTTGAGAGAATTCACTAGCTTTTCCTAATATTTCTCTTGAAGGACAAACTTTGGATTCAGCCAATTAAAAAAAAAAAAAAAAAAAACAGAACCACTTTCTCAGATAAATTAAAATTACTGACAATATACACTAATACAGACCAATATTTTATAGTATTAGAACATACATACAAACATAATCCACACAAAATTAACCACCATTTCATATTTGACAAGATTTCCTATACATTTTTAACATACCAAATAGGCCTAATATGTCTTTCTCAGACTTTCAGTGGTTTCAAAAAGACCAAATTTAGAGTTTTGATTTTGGAAGGTTTGTCAAATATCAAAGGCTTAAAACATTTATTCAAACAGGATTACAAGTCAAAAGATTCTAAAGGCAACACTGGATAGTCAACTGGATCACATGCAAATTCCTTCACATATTTCCTTTTATGAACCTTGTTCAATCCTGCACAGATAATTTACAAACATTCTAAACCTGGACTGCCCTGCCTATCCCTTTCTTAAATAACCATTCTGTTTCAGGACAAAATTTACCTACACAAGATCCTTTTCTCACACAATGCCATTTTCCTTTTTAATGTTTGTTACTCTCAAAAAACAAAAACACTTTTCACAAAACAGGGTCACAGCTGACTAGGAAGTTAATTTTTATTCATTTGGCTAAACTGATAATTAGAAGGTTTAAAAAGCAAGGAGCTTATTCTTTAACAAAGACTCAGTTTTCCAAACAATTTTAACAACCAAATTATCACATTCTATAAGTAAGAGACATTTTATGGAATATAACATTGATACAAGATTTTCCCACTCAGGGCTGAACAGATACCTCCCCATTTTTCAGGCTCTAGTGAGCTCAGAAATCAGACTCCCATCTCTAGGCACAAACAGGCTGCACCCTTCAGGCCACACCCTCTGAACTCCAGCAAGGCCATGAACAGGGCAGCCTGAAATGTTTTGGGTGGTTCCACCCTGAGGAGGGAGCACACACCCTAATCCAATCCCCTCCCTACTACAAAAAACGGCAAAGACCTAATAACCTTGCCCCAGGGGAGGGACTGCATTCATTCTTTGTTAAAACATTCAGCGTGTAAAGATGCTTTTCCATCTACCAAGTCCTGGCAAAAATTTATTTTAGGGCCAATATTTGCCCCTAGACAAAGGACTCATTCAGGAGACCTCTGACTTGGGCCTCCTCACCCCTGCCAGAAGCTCTGGCACTCTCCCTTCCTTCTGTATGCCCCTCTGTCCAACAAAATCCCATTTTATTGCTGATCTGTGGCCCATGAGCTCAATTCTCGAATCCCCCAGACCAAGGACTCACTGAAGAAAGCCTGGTTTGTGGTAACAAAACCACAACACAGGCTTCCTTTCTGATGTCTTTTCATTGTCCCCCTAAGTCTCACATGGCCACGTGGCAACAAAGATGGCCACCAAGGACTAGACCTGTGTCAGACACAGAACGCAGAAAACCCAGAACATTCAGTTTCTCTCAAAACAGCCAGGGGTGAAAGTTGGAGCAGGGAAGAAGAGGGAAATGTGCACTAGACTGTGCCCTGCAGCTGCTGGCCTAAGTATGGGGAACATGCCCTTAGGCCTCACAGAATTCAGAGGCTTAAAATCAAGAACATAAGCTCACAGTCAAATCTAGCAAATTTAGGAATATTACAGAGGTGGCAGTTTTATAATCTCTGAACATTTGAACTTTCATAACAGGTTTTTAACTAATTTTATCTTAAGGGCTACTACAATCACTTGAACAATAAGGCATTTGAGTTATTTCTATTCACACACAGGTCTCTGCCCAGAGACATAGTTAGCACATAGTCTCCTGTAAACCCTTTTTCAAAATGCTTCAGCACAGTTCCCAACAGAGTGGGCTTCCCTGTGTTTCCCATTTCCTTCCCTCAGACAAACCACAAACACATTATAGATAGGATAAAAGGTAGGGATACAGGCAGGGGCCAGTCACACAGTTGTTTTGCCCTGTGAAAAGGGGGTGGGAAACCTCACTTCTTGTTACCCATCTCAGTCGGTCTCCAAGCACTCAAATGCACACAATTCCAATCTTTTCCTAACCTGGTCAGCCTCAATTTCCCACTCAAACTGCCACTTAGCTGTAGGAGGTAAACCAACACTTCCCTAGGCCCTTAAGGGAAAGTCAGAACCCCACCTTCGGTGTTTAGCACCACACCCATGCTCTCTGGTACACCTCTCAACAGACCTGCCAGCGATCTAATGCCTAGGGGTTGATCGCTCAAACCCGTTACCACTCAAATAGTGGGAACCCCAGAAGGAGCATACCTTGCCTCAGACATCTCCCAGTGCAGATGCCAGTTCCTGAGTGCCAGTTCCTCCCAGTGTTTGACTCTTTTAAGACCCACCGAGGGGGTCCTTTCTCTGCCCAGTCGAGGCCTCCACCCAGGCATGCAAAACCCATCACTGGTATGCTCAGTGGTTCACATCGCCCAGGCTGATCAGGGCCCCCTGTGTAGGCGTCCAGAGGTTTGGTGGTAACTACCAGTGCGTCTCAGCCTGCTCTTTCCTCGGGTGCTCTCACTTCCCAGTCAGGGAACCAAAATGTTGCAGGAAAACAAGACCCAATGGAGAGAAAGAGCACCCAAAACACCATATTTAAGAGGAAAAAGGCATTTCTTCAGCCGGCCCAGCAAATGTCATAGAAGAATTCAAAATGGCCAAACTCCCTGACTAGCTTGGTCTTTACCTTTTTATCTCCAGTCAAAAAGTTCCAACCCACAGGTATCTTTCTCATTGGTCAGTTTGAATCGAGTGGGAGCAGCTGTTCCAGCCCCCACAGAACTACAATATTTCACAGAAGCAGAAATTTCCAAGTCCCAGGAGTTAAGTTTACAAATTCCTAAGAGCTGAGTCACCATGGAGAGGACCCTGCAAGTGTATCCTTGGGGTCTCCTTGAGAGGACCTCTGTTCTCCTAGACCTCACCCTTCCCCGGTATCCTCTTAAGTTTGTCTCTGATTAATAGACCCTTGTCTTAACCCAGCCAATTGTTAACCAAAGAATCTTTAAACCACCCTATAACCAGTGCACCCCCACCTCTTCTGAATGTCCCCCCTCTTTGGGCCAAACCAATGTATACCTTCCACATATTGATTTGTAACTTTACCTGTAATGTCTCCCTGCAATGTATAAAACCAAACTGTAACCCCACCACGTGTCCACTTGCTCAAGGCTTCTTGGTTGTGGCTCCAGGTCATGGTCCTCAAATCTGGCTCAGAATAAACTTCTTTAAATTATTTTACAGAGTATGGATTCCCTTCCATCAACACAGACCGAAAGGTGCCTAGGGAACAAAGCGTGGAACACAGCAGATGCTTAGTTAGGGTCTGTGTGATGAAGGATAAGGCACAGAAGAAAGAACAGGCAACTGGAGCTCAGAGCTGCGTCTGGATGGTGTAAGTGCTGTGGAAAGGTGGGTTGCAGAGAAGGGCAAGATCCTTTTCAAATTCATTCTGATTTCTTCCATCCTGCTAAAATTATAAAATGATAGTTTTTGACCACTGTATCTATAAAGATGGTATTGGAAGGCAGGAAAGCCCGGAATTGCAGAGTCCAATTCAGAAGACCTGGCATTAGTCCTGGGCACAGGTGCTAATGTTTTAAACTGCAGTAGAGGAGGAAGGAGCAACTGACCAAATTTGTGACTAGTACCTGATGACTACTGGGAGATGAGCCTTGTTGAAGAACTAGACATTTAGTCCTGGTAATTTAATGAGATGTTGTACTGTTACTAGTTACTATTGCAGGGGTGTTTCCACTAAAGTGACAGGAATTTTTACAAATAGGAAAAAGACAAAAAAACCCAATAGAAGGTTTATGGACAGTGAGACTGGGGAGAGAGGACTTCAGGCATCTCTGGCAGGTGGGATCTACCCAGGAACTTCCCCTTGGGGACACAGGGAGACAGCGTGAGGCTTCTGGACACCCTGAGGAAGGCAAAAGCGGCAGAGACTGGGCAAG
>CAUYRH010126276.1:0-36657 GCA_963574655.1 Perodicticus potto
CAACCGCCTGACCTCGAGAGGTCCTCCCACCTTGGCCTCCCAGAGGGCTAGGATTACAGGCGTGAGCCACTGTACCCAGCCCCATTTCTTTCTTTCTTTCTTTCTTTCTTTCTTTCTTTCTTTCTTTTTTTTGAGACAGAGCCTCAAGCTGTCACCCTGGATAGAGTGCGTGGCATCACAGCTCACAGCAACCTCCAATTCCTGGGCTCAAGTGAGTCTCTTGCCTCTGCCTCCCAAGTAGCTGGGACCACAGGCACCGGCCACAACGCCCGGCCATTTTTTTTTTTTTGGTTGCAGCCGTCGTTGTTTGGCGGGCCCGGGCTGGATTCGAACCCGCCAGCTCAGGTGTACATGGCTGGCGCTTTAGCCCGTTGAGCCACAGGCGCCGAGCCCCCATTTATTTCTTTAATGTTGATCCATTCCTGATTGTTTTGTCCTCATCTTTGTAATTACCCTCATTATTTCTTTAAACATTTTGTACCTAGCTATTATAAAAATATGGTAGCTTCAGTGCTTCTTGGTCTAAATTTATCATTTCTGGTTTCTAATTTTGAGTAATCTTTGTGAGGTAGTGCTGGATTTTAATTCATGGAAATCCTATGGGCCTAACTTGAGGGAAATCCTTTCTTCTAAAAAGGAATTACATTTGTGTTTTGGCCAGTACCCAGAGAGTACCTACAAACAAGGACTCTGTAGCTTTGTGTAAGTAATTCTAAATGTAGAATTTCTGGGTCTTGAATTTTGCTAGTTACTGTTCAGTTTTCTTCTATAAGATTATATTGATTTCAGCCCCACCAGGAGTATTTGGAGTGCTTTTTGCTTCTTCCCTATATATTCCCGTCACTATATTGCAACATTGCCATTTTGATGGCAAAAAATAATTTTTGACTATTGGTTGAATTAGCATTATTTATTTATTTATTTATTTTGAGATAGAGTTGCCCTTGGTAGAGTGCCGTGGCGTCACAGCTCACAGCAACCTCAAACTCTTGGGCTTAAGCAATTCTCTTGCCTTAGCCTCCCAAGTAGCTGGGACCACAGGTGCCTGCCACAGTGCCCGGCTGTGTGGGCTTTTTTTTTATTTTTTTCCTTGTTGCAGTTGTCATTTTTGTTTAGCAAACCCGGGCCGGATTCGAACCTGCCAGCCTCAGTGTATGTGGCTGGTGTCCTAACACTAAGCTACAGGGGCTGAGCCTAAATTAGCATTTTAAAAATATTATCTTAGCACCTGCTTATGGTTAGTGGACTAGGAATTAATTACCTATTAATTTCCTTTGCTCATTTACCTCTTGGTGGTATTTGTCTCTTACTGATTTATAAATGTACTTTTCATATGATGAATAGTAATTGTTATGTCTTACAAATATTTTTTCCATGTTAGTCATGTGGCTATATTCATTTATTTTCATATTTTTATTTATATTTTAACCCTTTGCTCGAATCTGTCAGTTTTTGGAAAGATGATAAACTTCTGGTTGTAGGTCAGAGTTCCTAAAAGTGTTAAGCCATTCAGTGGTAACATTTTTAACTAATGCCAATTAGTGAAAGTGGTTCTTATGGAAAGATGAAAAGGACATCAGTATGATTAGTAGATTTGAGTTTTTAACTCTTTTAAACATTCTCTGTATGTGTCATTTATCAGAACCTTCCTCAGTTTCTTTTGGGAAATGAACTACTCTTAAACATATAGTGCAATTTTAGTATGGCAGAAGGTCCATTTTTACAGACCTTGTTCTGTTTCTGCAGAGATTAATTATATTCTTCTATCCTTTATGAATGAATGAAACTTGTATTATTAGTCTTGAGAGAAATTTCTGCGATCCTTAAGTGTTACCTTCTTTGCAGTGTGCCATTTAAACTTCTGTGTTTTTTTGTACTGCACAGAAAGCTATAATTTAGGTAGAAACAGGACTATAAGGGAGGCCCTAATGATTCTTTTCCATATTTTTATAGGGCAAATGAAAAGGACTAAATGTGCTGACATTGATGTTGAGACACCAGACTCCATTCTGGTTAATACAAATCTTCGAGCGCTGATTAACAAACACACCTTTTCAGTCCTTCCTGGAGATTGCCAACAACGACTACTTTTACTACTCCCAGAAGTGGATCGACAGGTGCGCCTCATCTTAAGCTTAAGCAATTTTCTGACTCTCTGGGACTTGCTTTAGAATTCCTTAAGATTTTTAAAGTAGGCTCGGCGCCTGTGGCTCAACGGGCTAAGGCGCCAGCCACTTACACCTGAGCTGGCGGGTTCGAATCCAGCCCGGGCCAGCCAAACAACAATGATGGTTGCAACCAAAATATGGCCGGGCGTTGTGGCGGATGCCTGTAATCCCAGCTACTTGGGAGGCAGAGGCAAGAGACTCGCTTGAACCCAGGAATTGGAGGTTTCTGTGAGCTGTGATGCCACAGCACTCTATCCAGGGTGATAGCTTGAGGCTCTGTCTCAAAAAAAAAAAAAAAGATTTTTAAAGTAGCTTTTTATGTATATCTGTAAAGAAGTGGTATTAAGGGTACTAAGCAAGAAATAAAAATATAGTGTGTTTTAATAGACAGACTTTGTAACACTTGGGAAAAAAACACTCTCTTACCAGAATGTCAAGATTATGTGATAAATTTGACTTCTATCCCATTAGGATGTAGGCATTCATAGAATACAGTTCAGGAGGAAGAATTGTCTTGTCTAGTGTCAGGAGGATGCTGGCCAGTGTATCACTGGAGCGGGAAATGTCAGGAATAAGCCAGAAGCATGGGATACATATGGAAGGACATACGACATGGAATAACAGTTGTGGAATTAATGATGTTTATTATTTTTATCCTTTTGTTAATTTTCTCTAAAAGAAACATTATTTTCTTAGTAAAGAATTTAAAAACCAATGTACGTTTTACTTAAAAATAAAAAAGTAGTTCAGGCACAGTGGATCACACTTGTAATCCTAGCATTTTGGGAAGCCAAAGCAAGAGGATTGCTTGAGGCCAGGAGTTTGATTACCAGTCTGAGCAAGAGTGAAACCCTATCTCTATGAAAAAAATAGAAAAATTAGCTGGGTGCAGTGTCTCAAGCCTGTAATCCTTACCACTTGGGAGGCTGAGACAAGAGATCACTTGAGGCAAAGTTTGAGGTTGGAATTAGATGTAATGACACCCCTGGGTGACAGAAAAAGACCTTCCAAAAAAAAAAAAGAGGGGGTAGCAAGAAGTAATACTAAAGTTTTGGAAGAATCAAGGCAGTGATCAGAGAGATCTAGCTTGGTCAGGGGTAAGGTAAAGGTCTGAGACTTACTTAGGCTTTGATCAAAGAAAGAGTGACTGCAAGTTATTTCCCTTTCTGATCTTCTGTTTCCTCCTTCGTAAAAAGAAGATAGAACCATGATTTTTTAAGGTTTCTGTACTTGTAAAGTTTTAAAAAATTCATTATTCTTTCTGAACACTATGTTGTACGTAATGTGATACTTCCCCCCAACTCTGTCTTTTAAAAATCATTATACAACCTTGAGAGGGAGGTGTTTTCCATAGTGTATAATAAAAGAATACAGAGAGTAAGCTACAGAAATCAATTGACTTTAAAGTTAAAACTAAATCTTTCAGTTCTGAAAATCATCCTTCCACTAGACTACCATTGATGTCAATTTCATAGTGCTATTAACCAGAACATGTCAAAACAGGTCACAGTTCTTTATCCAAATAGTCTAAATAAATCAGTAATAGGGATAAAGAAATAACACTGGTCCTTCCCAGTGACTATTTTCCCTACCTTTGCTCTTCTTGGAGAGCTAGCAGCTTTGGGCATACGTGGTTCTTCATGAAGTTAGGAGACCAAAGTTTCAGCATAGTTTTCAGAGAACCTCATTAAGGATTGCTCTCATCTTTTCTTTAAAAGACTTGGGGTTATTAGACTAGCACTAAGAGTACCAGACCTAAGTGATGAAGGCCTATTTATGCAACTCTAGTGCTAGCTCTTCAGAACTGTCTTTTGACTAATGGCCCTTATCAAGCTTTCTTAGTCTGCAGGATTACTACATGTAATTTCAGAATTAAAAGGACCTTAGAGATTATCTACTTTAACTTCCCATAGAGTGCAGTCCTGTGGGATAGTGTTAATAGCTAGTCTTTTTCACTTAATAATAAAGTTGGACCACACAGTAATCTGAGCAATGTTGCCCTTACATATATGACAATGAAATACAGCTTCACTGTCAGATGAAAAGAAAAGGGTGAAGAATTCTGATTGTCACCAGGATGAAAAGTTAGAACCTGTACTTCATTGAATGGTGGATATAGCAGTTAACATTAGAAAAATATTTAGACCAAAAAAGGACAGGAGAGGTTTGGTTTAGAATACCTCACCTGGGCGGCGCCTGTGGCTCAAGGGGTAGGGCGCTGGCCCCATATACTGGAGGTGGTGGGTTCAAGCCCAGCCCCAGCCAAAAGACTGCAAATTAAAAGAAAATAAAAGATGATTTTGAATACCTCACCTAATATATTTGAAAGAGAGGTATTCTTCATTTGGCCAGAAAGCAGATTTGGAGTTAAAAATAATAGTTTAATGGTTGGAGGATTGCACAGTAGAACGGATTGACTTGCAGTGCAGTACCTTGCTCATTATTTGAATGTTGGAATAGATGTTGGATGAACTGCTGTCATAGGGAAGCCTATTATCTTTCTACCTACTCCAAAATGCTAGTCACCAGTCAGCAAACTATAGCCTGTTGGCAGTTTCCAGCCTGTGCTTCTTTTTGTAAGTAACATTTTATTGGCATACAACCACACCTGTTAGTTTGCATACGTCCATAGCTACTTTTGCTTACACTGGCAGAGTTGAGTAGCAGAAACACAGGCCATGTGCATTTATAGTCTAGCTTCTATAGAAAGCATACCGATTTCTGCTATAGAGTCAAATAGGGGGAAATAATAGATAGGTTTAGAAAATAAAATGGATTAAAAAGAGTTCCTCAATCCCCAGGATGCCCCTAAAGTTTCCAGTTTTCCTCAAAAAATTGTTTTTTACTTAAAATTTACATTTGGGTTTTTTATTCATCTAGTGCATGTTATCTGAATGTAGGGCTCAACTTTTCTACCCAGTGGATAGCCAATTGTTCCACCACTATCTCGTATCATTTATGTAATCATCATTTTCTCACTGTGTGGAATACCATCTGTGTTATATGTTCTGTGTCTATATATATAGTGTATGCTTATAGGTATTCCTCCACTCATTTCTTTGTTCACTCTAATGCCAATAGTATTGGACTTTTGATTGCAGTGACTTTGTTTGCTATGTATAATAATTGCAAAGTTGGGGCGGCACCTGTGGCTCAATGGGTGTGGCGCCAGCCCCATACACCGAGGGTGGCGGGTTCAAACCCAGCCCTGGCCAAACTACAACAGAAAAATAGCTGGGCATTGTGGCAGGCGCCTGTAGTCCTAGCTACTTGGGAGGCTGAAGCAAGAGAATCGCCTAAGCCCAGGACTTGGAGGTTGCTTTGAGCTGTGACGCCATGGCACTCTACTGAGGGTGACAAAGTGAGACTTTTTGTCTCTTAAAAAAATTTTTTTTCAAAGTTAATTTACCCCTCTCAGTTTTTCTTATTTTTTTAATATATTTTTTTCTTTCCTTTTTTTTTTTTTTTTTGGACAGGGCCAGGTTTGAACCCATCGCCTTTGATATATGGGGCCAGTGCCCTACTCCTTGAGCCACAGGCACCGCCCTTTTTTTTTGTTTTGTTTTGAGACAGTCTCACTCTGTTGCCCTGGGTAGAGTGCCCATGGCATTGCCTCAGTCTCCCAAGTAGCTGGGACTAGAGGTGCCCACCACAATGCCTAGCTTGTTTTTCTATTTTTAGTAGAGGCAGAGTCTCACTGTTGCTCAGGTTGGTCTCCAACTCCTGAACTCAGGCTCTTAACCTGCCTTGGCCTTCCAGAGTGCTAGGATTATAGGTGTGAGCCACCGTGCCCAGCCCTTTTTGTTTTTTTTCTTTCTCCTGTCATATAAATTTTAAGATAATTTTATTCATTTCATGAAAATTCTCTTTCAGATTTCCGATAGAAAAGTAAGTATTAATATTGGAAAGATTTCTGATTTTATTAAGTTTTCCCATCCATTTTTTCAGAAAATGAGAAAATTACATGAAATGACAATTCACAAGATAGCAAGTCTAAATATTCAATAAACATATAAAAATATGCACAAATAATACAGTACTCAAGAAAATTTCTACTGTTTTAAACCCAATCGATTGGCAAAAATTAAATAGTATGTTAACATCTTTTGTTGGTAGAAAAAAGAATATGCAAGTATATTCCTATAGAAATATCATTTATTTTAGCCTTCATGAGAGGAATCTGACAGTATCTGGTGTATATACAAATATTCTTTGCTCTGCAAATACAGTAGAACCTTTGTAAGTTGACCAACCCTAGGAACTGTAACAAACTGGTCAGCATACAGAGATGATCAATATAAGGAACTAGGCCTACTGTACTGATGTATGTGTGGTACATGTCTGGTCTATGAAAATTAGGTCAACTTCACGAGGTTGTCAACGTAGGGAAGTGGCCAGCTATGATAGTTCTTATTATACTGTATTCCCTTAGAAATCCCAGCACTAGTATATTCCAGCTCTTCAGGATTCTTTTTTTTTTTTTTTGCAGTTTGGCTGAGGCCGGGTTTGAACCCGCCACCTTTGGTATATGGGGCCGGGACCCTACTCAATGAGCCACAGGCGCCACCCTCTTCTGGATTCTTTTTTGACAGCCTTTTCAATTATGGGAAAACATTGAAACAAGGAATATGGCTATTGTTAGGGAACTGGTAAATTAATTGTGGTACATTCATATAGCGCAGAAATATGCAGCCATTATAAAGGGGCTACAACTATCTATGCCAGATGACTTGAAGAGACTTCTCCAGTGTATTCTGTGAGGAAATTAAGATGCAGAGCAGTATATATAACTTGTTCCCACTTTTATAAAATGAATGGTAAATTGCTGTTAGGAAGAAAAAAATATATATTTATGTCTAGTTCTGTGAGCAGTTTTTTAATTATTAGGGAATAGAGTTGAAAGGAGAGAAAGAAGAAAAGAGAAGTAAAAAGGAAAAGAATGTTTTAGAACACAGTGATAATACATTAAAAGTAGAGGTGTCCAAAATAAGCGCATGGCATGAGATGCTCCTGTTTCTATAAAATTAAATGTACTCGCATTCTTTTCTAAAATTAAAGGAAAGCCTAGTACCACACAATAACCTTTTTCTTTGTAAGCTTTCCTTGGCTTATTCTTTGACTCAGGTTGGTCCAGATGGTTTGATGAAGTTAAATGGCTCAGCTCTTAACAATGAGTTCTTCACTTCAGCAGCCCAAGGCTGGAAGGAAAGACTCTCAGAAGGTAAGTGTTTTCCCTTGTTTATCTCCCAGGATGTGTGTGCAGGGGATGCCATTGTGTGAGGATATTGGCACCTCTCCACCTCATCAGGTATTTGAGCAATTTTGGAAGGTAAAGGGACAGGATGTTTCTAAAGCGTAGAATTATCTATCCTATGTGAAACACATTGCTAGAGTTTTATCTAGAACCTGTGTAACCAGGTTGATTGTAGATGGAGTCCAAAAATGGTTCTTTAATGATGTAAACTCAACTGAGACACTAAAAAAATACAGATTTTAGGCCCTACACCCCCAAATTTAGACTCAATAATTCTAGAGTACTGAATTCTAGATTAGGTTGCCTAGCTATTGAAATTTTAATAAGTTCCCTAATGGCTCAGCGCCTGTGGCTCAACGGGCTGAGGCACCAGCCACGTACACCTGAGCTGGCAGGTTCGAATCCAGCCCAGACCTGCCAAACAGCAATGACGGCTGCAACCAAAAAATGGCCAGGCGTTGCGGCGGGCGCCTGTAGTCCCAGCTACTTGGGAGGCAGAGTCAAGAGACTGGCTTGGGCCCAGGAATTGGAGGTTGCTGTGAGCTGTGATGCCACGGCACTCTATCCAGGGTGACAGCTTGAGGCTCTGTCTCAAAAAAAAAATAAGTTCCCTAATAAGCAGGGTATAGAATTAGTTATTTTATGGTACTATGAATTCCAGTTTAGCAAGCATTAAAGTAACTTCTTTATTACTGCCCAACCTCAAAAAAACTAACAGTAAAAGGAACCAGTGAGAAATTCTTTAAATAAACAACTTCATTGAGATACAGTTTACATATTATAAAATTCACCTATTTGAAGCATACAGTTAATTGGCAGTCAGAACTTTTAAAATTGTTCTGACTTAGAATTACTGGTGGTAATCACTCATCTACCGTGTGTACCATGCTTCTAATGCTAATTTAACAATTCAATGGAACATGTTAGAAAATCTAAAGAAGTTACTGACTGTGTCAGCACTGCATGTAGTATTTATCAGTATTAGCAGTTTAGACTGCAGGTGCTCAAAAAACACTTGTGTTGTTTTAAAAATACTGATGCCTGGACACCACAGTCAGTGATTTTGTTTTAATTAGTCTAGGTTGGTGCCTGAACTTTAGTGTTTGGGTTTCTCTCCCCACTCCACCGTTTTCCTAAGTGAATTATATATGCAGCCATAAGTAAAACCACTGGCTGTATTATTTTTAGTTCAAATATAATATCTGTTTTTTCATATACATGGAAATAAAATGACACTGGGAAAGTCACATATAGTTATGCTAAAGAATAGCTTGAAACAAGTAGGAGAATCTTTAAAATGAATGCATTTATAAGGAGAGAATTAGGAATGCCATTTATTGCTTACTTTCTGTCACATCCCTGATAAATAAACAGCTAATATGTAATATATTATTCATCACAGCAGTCGACTTTTTCCATCCTCTTCTTTTTTTTTTGAGACAGAGTCCCACTATGTCACCCTCAGTAGAGTAGTAGAGTGCCACGGCATCACAGCAACCTCAAACTCTTAGGCTTAAGAGATTCTCTTGCCTTAGCTTCCGAAGTAGCTGGGACTACAAGCACTCGCCATAACACCAGGCTATTTTTTTGTTGGAGTTGTCGTTGTTGTTTTAGCTGGCATGGGCTGGATTCGAACCCGCCAACTTCAGTGTATGTGGCTGACACCCTAATCACTGTGCTACGGGCATGAACCCTCCATCCTCTTCTTTTAGAGTAGCGGTTCTTAACCTGTGGGTGTTGAACCACAGGAACTGTATTAAAGGCTCACGGCATTAGGAAGATTGAGAACCACTATTGGAGAGCAAATTCTGTGCAGAAGGAATCTCTTGCTGATTACTTTGGTACTTTCTCTTTCTTACAGATTTCCTTGGGCAGAGACCCCTTTTTTCCTGAAAGAATTGAAATCATATAAGCATTTTATAATAATACCAGTTAGCATTACCTTTCTTTAAGTATAAATAGGTATGAAGGATTTATTTTTCTAACCCCACTTTTTTGTAGGTAGGTATTGTCAACAGTGATACTATGATCATCAATGTAACTTTTTTTTTTTTTTTTTTACATGCAGGCAACAAAAACTTTGAACACCGTACATAAGTGAATAGAAGTCAGTACTTTCTATTCATTCTTTATTCTGTGATGCACTGTAGACTCAACAGCAGAAGTTCTGGGTTGGATTCTGAAAGATTCCCCCTTTTTCTAATCCTTTGCCCATGACTATGATGTCCACGGTCCTCTAACACTTTTCCTTTCCTTCTTCTCACCCCCCAAGAGGTCTTAAACTTGAAATTCTGCCTTTTCTACCTCTTATTCTCTGATGTCCTGGGTGTTAGAGTATAAAAGGGAGCGGCTTATCTGAGCCACAAGTTTGAAGATGGCCTAGCAAGCACATTCACTGTTCTCTGCTGATGGAGTGGGAAGGATTGAGGTGGTTGGTAGTATATGCAAATAATGGCATATCCAGAGCAGCTGGGTCTTTGGCATGTTGGTGTTTTGTTGCTAGGGCCCTAAATTTGTACAATTTCTGGAACAAATAGAAAACTGACAACTCATAAAACCTCTCTAGCTTTCTGTTGGAATCTCAAATGGTTTCAAGCA
The DNA here is from genome assembly GCA_963574655.1 of Perodicticus potto. Lineage (NCBI taxonomy): Eukaryota > Metazoa > Chordata > Mammalia > Primates > Lorisidae > Perodicticus > Perodicticus potto. The sequence goes on from CAUYRH010126276.1 coordinate 10,021, forward strand.
GGGCCATAGCTTTTCATTATGCAGTTAGGGATAGAAGGCCTAAAAGACAACTTGTCTTGGAGAAACAGAACTTTAATAAAATGGCTGGTAGAATTATTTACTGAAAGTACATCACTTTATTTTTCAGTGGAAAATAGAAATTCAAAGGTAGAAATAAATCTGTGTGGAATATGATTATTTGGAGCATTGGGGAGGTATTGTAGGAAAAGTCCGGAGAAAAGACTGTTAGTCTCAGCTATGGCTACATGGCGTGATGTGCAAATGTATTTTTTTTTTTTTTTGGTAGTTTTTGGCTGGGGCTGGGCCTGAACCCGCCACCACCAGCATATGGGGCCGGCGCCCTACTCCTTTGAGCCACAGACGCCACCCTGCAAATGTATTTTTATTTCACCTAATGGCATTTAGGTCCTCCTTTACATTGAAGAGCTTTGGGAAATTTGTGTTACTTGCACATGATAGTATTCTGATTCCTGCATGAGTCTCTCATGATTTATAAAAAGTTAAACATTGCAAATAGCATTTTTCTCTTGATTATCCTTTTTTGGGTACATTACAGGTGAGTTTACACCTGAGATGCAGGTGAGAATTCGACAAGAGATTGAGAAGGAGAAAAAAGTGGAGCCATGGAAAGAACAATTCTTTGAAAGCTACTATGGTCAGAGGTAATGTTAAGACAGGCTCTGTAAAACAGAAGCTAATTCCTGTGTGTTTGTCATGTGATTCCTTCATCTCATTACCTTAATAGGAAATCTAGTTCTCAATTTCCTTTTTTTTTTCTTTTTTTAATTTTACCAACTCTCCTTTAGACAGGTTTTCTTTCTTATGAATCACAGGTACACAGAATTGGATTACTCGTAATCCTAGACCCATAACATATTATTGTGGGTTGGGTGGTTTCTTTAAAAAAAAATAGATTAACTTTTCTTCTAGTAACTTTATAAGATACAAGAATACTGAAGTTCTGTCTGTTTTTTATGGTTATTATATGGATATGTAACTCTCCAGATAACTAAGGAATCCTGGGAATGCTGTAATATGGATTATTCAACATGTGATAACAGGGTCTCCTCTTTAAAAGGCACCCTAGGACATGTACACAGCTGTGGATCAAGATACAAACCCTGCTTTAAAGGGGCCATAGTCTAAATGAGTTTTTTCCCTAACAAGTCCAAATGAAACCATAATAGGGACATTTAAATAGATGATAATGGAGTTGTTTTATTTGAAATAGGATCGAACACCCAGACTTGTACTTAGTAGTCTCCTTCCTCTTTCTCCATACCAAGGGGCAGCCCTTAAAGAGATGCCATAACCACAGCTTGAGAACTAAGGGTCTCTAAGTAGTGTTTATCATTTACCTTCGCAGTCATTTAGGAAAGATCCCTATTAAGAATCTCATAAGCTGATTTTTCTATATTGTTAGCATTGAGCTATAGAAATAATGTCTAAACATATATTTAGACCATTTTACAGGTAGCAATAATTCTATAATTATTTATTTCCTCCATTTTAGGCAGATAGAGCATTACAACAGCTCTTGGGTCTGTTTTCAACTATTATTAATAGCTTTCATAAAAAGACTTTTTAATTACTGCCCAGTTTTGCCTTCAACCATTCTATCTCAGGCTCAGTACTGGTTCGAGGACGTCACCAAAGGAGGTTCCATTGATTTAGCCTGTCATACAGTATTCTAAAGCATTAAGAATGAGTCACTAGTGACTCTTACAGATTAGCCTAGGTTTTAGCCAGGCCACACTATAGAGGTCCCAAGTGGCCTATATCCCTTGATAGCTCAGAGACACTGAGAATTTTAGACCTAGACCAAGCGGAATTTAAATAGGTTTTCCAAAAACTCAAGTTGTAATTCTGAGCCTCTGGAGAACACATAGATAACCAGTGACTTACTGTCTCCTCAGGCCCCCTTAGATTTCTTGGTCTAGCTTTTCCACAAGTATTGCAGAGCAGATCACAGTCCCAGAATGGATGGGTATTGGGCTTCCTTTAGTTCCCTTGTAGGTAATAAGTGATGCATACCTTTACACAGTGTGGCCCCTTTATAAGCAGAAGTAATAATTACTACCACTATTGAGCTTTCATTATGGGCTAGGTAAGTACTTCACATGGATTAACTTAATCTTCTATACAACACTGTGTAGTAAATAACTCTAGTGTATAGTTGAAGAAAAAGGTACAAAAGACTAGTCGCTTGCTTAATATCACATGGACTGTTGCTGTCAGAGCTAGAATTTGAATCCTGGCACTCTGGCTCCAGAACCTTTATTGCTAATAACAACAGTAAGATAATGCATGAAGAACACCTGTTATGTGCCATATTCTATTACTTTATAAGCCTTCAATAACCTGAGCCATTTCTCAAATAGAATATTTGTTTTGTCCTTTTTTAGTTCTGGCCTAAGTCTTGAAGATTCAAAGAAATTGACATCGTCGCCCAACGATCCCAAAGTAAAGCAATCTCCAGCTGAGCAACCAAAATCCATGCTTCCTTCAGCGGCCTCTCCTGTCAAAATAGTCCCAGTAGTCTCCCAGTCAGAGTGTAAAGAGGCAGCATTGCAAGTGCCATCACCAGGCAGTAAAGAAGAGCATGAAAGCCGAGATAAGGTGCAGCCAAATTTCTCCAAATCCACAGAGCCCCTACTTCCCACAGCCAGCCATACCCATGAGCTTAGCAGCATTCTTCCCATCAAGTGCCGAAAAGATGAGGGTCTATTGGAGCAGAAGCCAGTTGCCTCTGCTGAACAGGAATCTGAGAAAGAGAATTATCTCACCACAGCTTCTAGTTATAACAGAAATGAAAACCAAGAATCTTTAATTACATCCACAAGCAAACCCAAGAGTCCCGGGGTAGAAAAATCATTAGTAAAGCCCATCACAGAAGCAGGTCCACAGGAGACTACTTTGAAAGTACCTCCAGCAACTCTTATTGATCAGAACCCTGAAAGCCTCAAGAGGAAATCTTCTCTCACCCAGGAAGAGACCCCGGTGAGCTGGGAGAAGAGGCCACGAGTCATTGAGAATTGCCAGTACCAGCAGCCATTTCAGGTCTCACCACAGCCCTTTCTCAATAGAGGGGACAGGGCCCAGGTGCGAAGGGTACCACCTCTCAAGGTAAGAGAGTGGGGAAAACTAAAAAGCAGAGATGGTCTACACCAGTGGCTCTCAACCCTCCTAATGCCACGGCCCTTTAGTACAGTTTCCATGGGTCACAACTGCTGGTCTACACATTGTGTTTTTGGTCATACCTACTAAATTGCAAGTAATTTATGGCATCTCTTAATGCAGAAGGAGTTGTTTATATTTTGTAAGCATGTAACTGTGGTCTTACACAAATAAAATTACTGATAAACCCAAACACATTTTACTTCTGATCTTAAAGATTTATTAATACTTAGGCCTGTGCTTAGTATCAGCTTGTAGTTCATTCACTTAATAAATACTATATTATACTTTCTATGAATAATGTTTATTAATACTGTTTTGTCTTCTAAGAGTCTTCTGTTCATTCACATTGAGAGAAAAATAGAAAAATAAACCACGTAGAAGTACTTTCTCACTTTTTAAATTTAACTTAGATGATCCAAAATTAGTACTACTAGGAAATAGTCCTTGGAAATATTCACTGACTAGAACTTGACCCGTTTCATTTACTACTTACTTGACTTCTAACAACTCTCTTACCTTAGCCCCTATTTAAAATCTCACTTTCTTAGACAAACCTCAAGGGAAATTATAACAGAATAAAACATTTTAAACAAAATTTAAGTAGAAAACAAACTTGAAATTTAGTACAAACGTTCAGTTCATTACATGCATATGTATATAAAATTTTTAAACACACATGCACACATTGTATTTAATTTTTTAGTTTTATGTTTTTTTCCCAGTGGTCTCTTCCAGATGATATTAAAAGGGACAATAATTTCTTCTTACTATGGGCAGCTTCTAAAGACTATGGGCTAAGTAAATATACTATCTAGGTTTGTTTGAGTTGGATGTAAAATACATTTAGCTCTTAAGAGAGATTAAGTACATTTCATGGTGAAAATACATGGACTTTGTGACCTGTGTTTAAAAATCTCACAGCTCTAACTTCTAATTACAGAGAATCAATTTTCAGCCCTGCTGACTTTTTAAGAAATGGGTATTGCAAACAATCTTCGGTGACTTATTATTCTTAATTTAAGGATTTTCAGAAAGATGGCATGCACTTTCTTAGAGCTCAGTGGCTTAATTTTTTTATTTTTTATTTATTTTTTTTTTTGAGATAGAGCCTCAAGCTGTCACCCTGGATAGAGTGCTGTGGCATCACAGCTCACAGCAACCTCCAATTCCTGGGCTCAAGTGAGTCTCTTGCCTCCACCTCCCAAGTAGCTGGGACTACAGGCACCCGCCACAAAGCCCGGCCATTTTTTTTTTTGTTGCAGCCGTCGTTGTTTGGCGGGCCTGGCCTGGATTCGAACCCGCCAGCTCAGGTGTACGTGGCTGTCACCTTAGCCCATTGAGCCACAGGCGCCGAGCTGGCTTAATTTTTTTTAATTAAATGCTTTAGATTAGGACATCTGTTAGCAGTTATTTGCTTCTTTAAACTTGACCAACAGCTAGAAGGGCCTGCATCTTAATGCATTATTATTAGTAGCTTTCAAAGTATTCTTTAGGACATGAGGCAGATTCATTTTAGACATATTTTATGGTATGAAAATCAGTGATTTCAGACCTGATAGTACATCAAAATCTCATGAGTATCTTTTTAGAAATACATTTTTTCCCTAGGTATCCTAATTTGTATATTTTAGGATAGGACCCAGAGCATATAGATTTTTAAAAAGCTGCGCAAGTAAATGTAATACCAGCTGGGTGAGAATGGCAATAAACAGTATGGGCATAGTGAGGTGCTTCTGTGGATCACACTACCTTTCTTATAGTGCTATCTGGAAGCCTCTGGTGATTTGAGAGAATTCACCTCTCCAGTGTGTATAGAACAGGGAAGAGCAAGTATTTTCCCCCGGACCTTAGTAGTAAAGCTAAGAAGTAAAAGACAATAATGATATAATTTTATTTCTTTTTTTTCTTTTCTTCTTTCTTTCTCTGCCCATCCTCCCCACACAATATAAACACACTTTTTTTAAAAAGTAGATATGATCTAAAGGTCTATAGCTAAATTAACTGTTGTGAGTAGTAGAGATATTAGGAGGGACTTGTATTGAAGAAAGGTATAGGGATTTAGGGTGGGAATGGAGGGAGGGAATTCTTTGACACCAATAGAAAAGGTGGAAGGACCCTAGAGACAAACTTAGTGTTGCTCCAGGGTTTGACATGTCAGGCATAGACTACCCATGTTTGTCACAGGTGCTGTGGTGGTCATCTATTCTAAAAATGTAAGGACTGATTAAGTTTTGTTACTCTTATAAGTGAAAGCTAAGCTCTATTTGTTTCCCCGCCCCCCATATTTCTTTCAGATCCCGGTCTCCAGGATCTCCCCCATGCCATTTCATCCATCGCAGGTCTCTCCCAGGGCTTGTTTTCCAGTCTCCATCACTAGTCCTAACAGAACAGGAGCCAGAACCCTTGCAGACATCAAAGCAAAAGCCCAGCTGGTCAAAGCACAGAGGGCAGCAGCTGCAGCTGCTGCCGCAGCTGCTGCAGCCGCCTCAGTTGGAGGGACCATTCCAGGACCTGGCCCAGGGGGTGGACAAGGTCCAGGAGAGGGTGGTGAAGGGAAAACTGCTAGAGGAGGCAGTCCAGGCTCAGACAGAGTCAGTGGAACTGGAAAAGGCCCCACACTGGAACTGGCAGGAACTGGAAGCAGGGGAGGTACGAGAGAGCTTTTACCCTGTGGTCCAGAAGCTAAGCCCCAGTCTGAGACCAAGGCCACCCCAGACCAGGCACAGCCTCATAGTATCCCTGGAGCACAACTACAGCAAACCCCCTCAGTGCCTCCAACACCTGCCGTCAGTGGAACATGCACAAATGTCCCATCACCAGCCCACATAGGGAAACTGGATCATGAGAAACTGAACCCCACCAGGGCAACAGCCACAGCGGCCGCTATGAGCCACCCACAAGGGCCCAGTAGTTGCAGACAGGAAAAAGCATCTTCTCCAACTCCAACTGGTCCTGCTTTAATCTTAGGTGCCTCACCTATTCATTTTGCAGCTGATAACACAGTGGAGCCCAAAGCCAGTTCCAGTAAGAATACACCAAACTCTTCAGCCTCAGCAAAGACAGATGCTAATACTCCAGTGGCTATGACTCCCTCCCCTTTAACATCTTTATTGACAACAGCCACTTTAGAAAAGCTTCCTGTACCTCAAGTTAGTGTAACTACAGCACCTACTGGATCAGCTCCATCCTTGAGCTCTTTGCCAGCAGCTTCTAGCCTTAAAACCCCAGGAACTTATTCAATTATGAACGGACCCATTTCAAGACCAAGCTCTAGTATCCCTGCTAATAATCCCTTAGTTACTCAGCTGCTCCAGGGCAAAGATGTTCCCATGGAGCAAATTCTGCCTAAACCTCTCACCAAAGTTGAAATGAAAACTGTTCCACTGACTACAAAAGAGGAAAGAGGGATGGGAGCACTTGTTGGTACCAACACAACAGAAAATAGCACCAGAGAAGAAGTTAACGAGCGACAGGCCCATCCAGCTACGCAACAGCTGGGTAAAACCTTTCAAAGTAAGCCACTCCCGTTTCCAAGGCCCCTTCAGCTCTTTGCACCCAAAGAGCTGAGGGACTCCAGCATTGACACACACCAGTACCAAGAAGGACTAAGTAAAGCAACCCAAGATCAGATCCTTCAGACTCTCATCCAAAAGGTTCGAAGGCAGAATCTTCTCTCAATTGTACCACCCTCCCAGTTCAACTTCGCTCACTCAGGTTTCCAGGTGGAAGACATCTCCACAAGCCAGAGGTTCATGCTGGGTTTTGCTGGCAGAAGGACATCTAAGCCTGCAATGTCAGGTCACTACTTACTTAATATTTCCACCTATGGCCGGGGTTCAGAGAGCTTTAGGAGGACCCATTCTATAAACCCTGAAGACCGTTTTTGTCTAAGTAGTCCCACTGAAGCCTTGAAAATGGGATGTACAGACTGTAAAAATGCAACAGGAGATAATAGCAGTGACAAAGAAGATGATACTGATGAGGAAAGCACTGGTGATGAGCAGGACTCTATCATGGTGAAGGAGGAGCCTCAGGTTGCCCAGAGTTCTGGCAAATGTGACACAAGTTCAGGACCCCACAGTAGGGAAACCCTATCCACCAATGATTGCTTAGCTAACAAGAATGTGAAGGCTGAGACACCGGTGACTGAGCAAAGCACATTAAGCAAGGAGAATTACCTGTTCACTAGAGGCCAAACATTTGATGAAAAGACCCTAGCCAGAGATTTAATTCAGGCAGCACAGAAGCAAATGGCTCATGCGGTGAGAGGTAAGAAAATGTGTGGCAGCCCTGAGCTTTTCAATTCTACGGCTCTTCCTCTACCTGCAGATAATAGCCCCACCCATCAGCCTCTACTCCTCCCATCACTGCAAACCCCAAAGTTGTATGGAAGCCCCACACAGATAGGGCCAAGCTACAGAGGCATGATTAATGTCTCCACCTCATCTGACATGGACCATAACTCTGCTGTACCAGGTAGCCAGGTATCTAGCAACGTAGGTGATGTCATGTCCTTTTCAGTGACTGTCACTACCATCCCTGCTAGCCAAGCTATGAATCCCAGCAGTCATGGCCAGACCATTCCTGTTCAGGCCTTTCCTGAAGAGAACAGCATAGAGGACACGCCTTCAAAATGTTACTGCCGATTGAAAGCCATGATCATGTGCAAAGGGTGTGGAGCTTTCTGCCATGATGATTGCATTGGCCCCTCCAAACTGTGCGTCTCCTGCCTTGTCGTTCGGTAACGAGACTAGAGACACACTGTAAAGGCGGGGCGGGGAAGGGAAGGGTTGACCAGATGTGTTTTTTTGCATCCTTTTGGAATCACAGAAATAAACAAGTAGGTTTCAATTGTCTTAAGAGACAAATGCTACTTAATCAGGAATACAGAGTACAGATCTTTTACATTTTAGAGGAAAAGCACCTTGTATAGTAAGTCTAAGTCAAGCCAAGACTTTGTGAATTTGTGACAAGTTTGCACTTAAAAAATCATGTAAATATGTCACATTTTGTTTAACATTTTTTCAAGTGTTTAGGTAATAATGTGTTACTTTGAATTCAGATTTATGTTCCACTTCATGTGACTCTGAGAAAAGTTTAATAGCATGCATGGTGAAAGGAAGCTGTCTCCCTTCTGACCTTTCCTTAAGCAGTCAGGAAAATGAAGGAGTGAAGGAATGGTCTAAAGAAGTGACCGTTCATGCAGATTATATCTTGACAGACTGGCTGCAGGTTATTCATAGATTTATTCAGCCTTTGCAGGATTTGGATTCAGAGTTTACTCAGTCCCTTTACCTTAGATGAAACCTTTTTCAGCTGATGTATTTGATGAGGTATTAATTTCCTAGGTAGTGGTTCAGATTCTAAAAGCTCTGACTTGGTTCTTGGCTTCCGTAAACCAGTACCATTGCCAAGCACTCTGCTTGCAGTTGGTGGATCCCTGTTGCTCCCCAGTCCCACCCCTGCCCTGACACAGTGAATGTAATCTGTGAAGGGGTTGCCTCTGCATGCTCCCCCTGTGGTGTTGTATCCTGTGCAGGGCAATAGTTCCAGCAAAGATATTCCCACTTAAGGCATTCATGGGAACTTCCAGTTTTGAAATACTAGCATAAAAATAGTAGAAAAGTGTTAGTGATGAGGTAATTTGAACTATGTGTTGTTAGGCAACGAAAATGAAACAGCTTAAAGCTGTTGAATTGGATGTAAAGAACTTTGGGAAACAATTGTTAACACTAGAAACAAGGTAGCCTCTCTTCTCTTCTTCTCCCCATTACCTAATATTAGTTCTGTAGTCAGCTATTGTCACAGGTAGAAGAAACCCACTAATGCCACATTTGCTTATTATATTCAACCTGTTTTGACCTCTCAGGCATCTGAGAATGACATAATTTTGTCTCTTAACTTCGCTACACACCTGTGTGCACATATGCACAGAACATGACACTTTCTTTGTTTTAGAAAATATGTCCCCTGTTTTAGATTACTGCTGTCTGCACAACTAGAAACTTAGAATGTAAAGGGGCTTCAGTAAATGAATGGCTTAGGGAATGCCTAGAACAGAAGAAAAATTAGAAAAAGTTTTCTTTGTTTTTGTTTTCTTTTTTTTTTTTAATCCTTCTCTAGTGACAGTTTTTAAGTACATGATATTTAGGTTAAAGATCATTAAAATAAACCTATGGTTTATCAGAATTTAGTATTAGAGAGTGTCAATTTGCATCATTTGCATATTTATCTTAAGTCTCCCTATTTGAAGTGTGTAAAGTAAAAATTTTAGTGTTATATAGTACAGTTGTCTTTGTACTTAATAGGACGTGATGCTGCAAAGTGCAGAACAGCTGAAATTCCTTAATTAAACCATATTCCAGATTAGGAAAAAGCAAGCAATAGTAATCTGGTTTTTGCCCACCCCACCCACCACCACATCACTTTTTTAATGCTTTGCCATAGTATTTGCCCCAAATACCCTAAGAACCTCACTTCACTATTGTTTAATTTCATTTCTGGCTTTTTTATGGCCCAGGGAAAATAATAGGATTAATATCTGTGCTCCAGTTTCAGACAAAACAATGTGATGTCCCGTCTTCCCCCTTTTCTTCCAGCACACACACAGCTAAGAGATAAGAAGGCTGCAAGAACCCAGGGATAAAGTAAGTTCTCAAGCCAAGAACCAGTAGGAAACAGATTATGATTGTGCTCTCAAACATTCAGTACCCTGGGCATTCTGGGGGTGTGAGGTTAGAAAGACTTACGGGTGAAAAACTCCATGCCTTGCCACTTACACTCCCCACTTCAGGGTTGAGAGCTGTCTGCATGCTGGAGGAGGTTGATGTTTCAGAATTGAATCCATGCTAAAGTCAGTTACCAGTTTTGATTGACAAAAGTGATTTTAACTGCTGCACTCCTTTCATGTCAGAAAGGCTTTTCTCCATGGTTCCCTCAATCTGCAGATAGACTGTAACCTGGAAAGGAGGAAAGGTATTAGGGATTTTCAAAGGTGTCCGTTTAGAAAGCAAACCATTTTGTGCCTCTTCATCTTGACCCAGGCTCTTACAGATAGGTCCTAAGCATTACTATTCACCAGATTCTCTTCATAAATAATACTGAGCTAAATTTTTGCATTTAGGAATAGTCCTAAAACAAATTACCAATCTTAACCAGATGAGAGAACAGTTTTAAATTGTTCTTAGATTGGTAGTAAATTGAACATCAGTCTATTTCAATTTTTTCAAAACATTTGTTTCAAGTAGAAAGCCATTCATTTTATAAGCTGGACAGAAAAAAAAATTATATGGCCTTCTAGAAAATGAAGCAGTTAGGAGCAAGAAAACCTTTAAATTATTATTATATGGTACTCCAATAGCACCTTTAAAGCAGTTTTTTAACTTAGCTTTTGAGTTGTTCAATCTGAAATGTTTAAGTGCTAAGCGTATTCTTAGGGTATTACCTGACGTTATTTCCAGTGACCAGTCAGGCGTCATTCCTGATGCACATGCCTCCAGTGTGCCCTTGTCTAGCCATCAGATTACCCACCTTGTGCTGCAGGTCACCTCAGGAGATAGCATTAACTATATATCATCTCAGTCTTATAAATATTCTAAGTTGTCTAGTAGAGAAGACTCTGAATCTTAAAGAATTTTCTTTAGTTAAAATTCTTCATTCTATTAAACAGAAAGTAAAGCCAAATAACCTGGAGTTGTTTGCCCTACTTCTGTTCCCTTAAATCCTATGCTCAAGATACTGGAGCTATCTGTGGTATTCCGTGTAACATTTTTAAGAATAAGTGCTGATCAATGGGAAATTATTCTTGGCATGGGGGAGGAAGCATATTTAAATGGATTGTGAAGGCACACAGATATATGAGTTTTAGATTTTTATCTCAGATATAAATAGCCAAAGGAAGACCTCATTGCCTTCCAGGTGAAGGTGCAAAGTCATGCATATTAATGACCTGACAGTTAACATTCTGTTGCTTATTATTTCCTTTCTATACCTTGGAGAGCCCTAAAGAGCTTTCAGGTAAAATGATTTGTTATAATGAGGGAGGTCTTCTCTTTTTATTACATTGCTATTTATTTCTAGAACTCACTGTAAATGAGCAGCACTAGGGTGGTTTTCTCTTTGACTGAACGGTTTCACGGCATAGCAGGGAGGGAAGAGTCTCCCCAATGCATTACAACAGTATGCGAAGTAAAAAACTTGGCAAAGGGTAGTTTTCAGCTCAGTTTATAGAATAGTCCAAAGAGACTTCGAGAAACATGATGATAGGCAGGGACCTTTCCTACCATGTTTCAGTACCTACACACCTATTGAAAGAAAGTAGGTAAAACATTTCCTAAAGTTGAAGCAATAGCTTCATAGATTCTTGGTTACTTTATTTTTTTTAATGCTTTACATTTGATACAACTATTAAAGATCAATTTTAAAAATAGCTTTCCAGTAATATATTTTAAGTAATATATATTTTAATATCTATGTAAAAAGTGACAGTGGAAGACTTTGAATCTCTCATATATGGTATGTTTATTGTAGGACCTCACTGTTAAGGCACAAATTATTTCAAAGGAAGTTACTCTAAAGACACTCAGATTATTTCAAAAATAAATGCAATAAGGGGAATAGTTTGGGGGGTTATTTTTAATTTTAAAAGAAAATTGACTTATTTACCACAAGCTATTTTTTCCCTTCTGGCTATAAGGTTTGTACAGACTGGTTTGGTAATTGCTAAACTTTTGTGTCTTTTGCCTTTTTAAAGGAATTGTTAACATTGGAATTGAGGGTATGTACAGAGAAGTTGGTGTCAACACCATTTAAAGTCATATTTTTTCACAAATAGAGAAAAAATCATTTTACATAAGAATTTTAAGTATTTGCAATAAATATATGTATATAGATTGTATGTATTCCTTCCTATATTCTTATTTTTCATTTTATTATTAAGTAAATGATCATTAAAAGTGAAAATAAAAATCTTGGAGTTTTTGGTGAATCTCAAGGTCTGACCGACGCATCTGAGAGTGGCCTGGGGAAGGGCCCTCAGTTACTGCCTTATACCACTATGGGAAAGATACCACAGATTATATGGAAGAGAGTGGAATGAGGAATTTGGTGATAATCGAATCAGGGTAGTGTATTTCTTTTATAACTTAAGTAAAAATATGATTACATTTTCCTAGTCTATCCCCGTGTTTTCCCTGTTGGTCTTCTGTTTTCCAACCTTTAAGATTATCGGAAAAGTGAAGAAACACGATGCAGCCTCTTTTTTAATGTACCCATTGTTTGCTTCTGAATCAAAGAATGGTAAGGAAATATCTCAAGGGGGAAAAATAAGTTTTTCTTTCTCCATAGTGATTAATAATTACTTAGCAGATACTCACTGCCACCACCTTCCAGGTTCTAGGGGTATGTGAAGTAATATCTCTTTCCTGTTTCCTGATTCTTCTCTGAAAAGTGAGTTTCATAGCCAGAGTCACATCCTGCCTGACCTGGAGAGGTCGAAGAACTAAGAGGACCATGTGAAGAGAAACACCTGTGCCTCAATTAGGTTCTGTTTCAGTATTTGACACTTGAATTTTGAACTCCCTGGGGTCAGGAAGGGCAGTTACGGAAATGAGAACTGAGTCAGATGTTAGGAGAGGATAATTGTCTGCAGTCCTATACCTAGATTGCTGTCTAATCCAAGAGAACTCTTTGTGACTATAAATACTTGGTTTTAGGATAGATACATGATGAAGGGAGCAAAATGATACCTAAATCTTTGGAAATATAGGTAATGTAGTACTTTGCCCATTCTTTAAAAAGAATGATACGTACATTCATTGATGACCTGAAAGGAAAGTCAAGGTCATATTTTCAAAAATGCATCTTGATGATCTCTGAAATTGACTTTTAATTATAGTTCACTAGTTAGTTTTCCTCATAATTGCTCAGCTGTGTTATTTTCACTGATTGAAAAAATTAGAATATTATAGAAATGAAGGGATAATACTTTTTAAAAGATGATACTAATTCCAATTTCTGAGTTGCCCAAGGACATTGGAGATAGTTAAGTGGTCCACGAGAACAGTATTCTAGATCTTAGTTGAAAATGTCCTGTTTCTAAAGGAAACTTTTAAGCCTCAGGGAACATCTGTGTCTTCATAATTTCCATTTAGAATAGGAATTGAGGTAAAACATCTAAATGTGTGCACACTAGTTCGTGATGACCATTTACAAATACTGACTCCCTATTTCTAGTACATATTGGTTGTTACTTAAATGGGCATCCTACCTCATGGGAAGTAAAATTTATATTCAGTTGACATGGAAGCCTAAAAATATAGTTGATCTGCAGTTGAGTGAGAAAAAACAATATGCAGAACACAGGGCAACTTCAGCCTGAATTTCAAAGAGTCTAAAGAACCTGTGTTCATTGCTTTTGACACTACTTGATCTCAACTGGTCTTCATAAGTGAGAATTTGCATCATGTTTCTAACTTTTTGTCAAATCATGTTATTCACTAATTCAAATGCTTATTGAGCACCTGGGATGTGCTTAGGACTATTAAAGTGCTGGTAATGCAAGGGAAAGCAAAAGCAGTCCTGTAAGTTGTCAAATGGCCTTCCTGTAACAGTAACCACACAGCATGTTTCTGGCACTCCTAATTCAGTACTCAAGGAGTAACAGATGCTCCCTTTTTCCAAAGACATGGAAAATGTAAGTGTAAATGAATATGAAATAGATGTATCTGAGACCCTGGACAAAATGGTAGTAAAACAAGAAGGAAAGGAAGACATTCCATGAAAAAAATGGACAATGTGGAAATCATGATCCATGTTAATAAAATTTACCTTTATTTGAGAATTAGCGTTGGAATATCTAGGGTTGAACAGAAATTTCAGAAAATGAGTAAAATCTAAAAGTGAAATCCCTTTCAGTTATTTTGGGTTAATTTATCAGCATTTTTTCCAGTAATAATTGGGTAAATGATACAGCTTTCCTATCACTTCAAACCCCAGAGAAGCTAAAGGAAATTTTTTCCCACAATTCTCATTTATGGGTGATAAAGAACTGTATCCCTTCATTTTGAATTGTTGCATCCCTGTATTTTTCCATAATGAATATTTTAGTGTTCTTACTTACCTAAATTGTAGAACTCTTTTCCTATATTTTAAGTCCGAGAATTTTTTTTTTTTTTTAATTTGAGTCAGAGTCTCACTTTGTCATCCTTGGTAGCGTGCCATGGTGTCATAGCTCACAGCAACCTCAAACTCTTGGGCTTAAGTGATCCTCTTGCCTCAGCCTCCCAATTAGCTGCTACTACAGGTGCCTGCCACAACGCCCAGCAATTTTTTTTTTTTTTTTTTTTTTTTTTAGAGATAGGGTCTCTCTCTTGCTTAGGCTGATCTTAGACCTCTGAGCTCAGAAATCTACCACTGCCTCGGCCTCCCAGAGTGCTAGGGTTACAGGCATGAACCACCATACCTGGCAAGTCACAGGACTAAAAGGACTTCAGTGGGACTCTAGCCCTTTTCATTTTAGTGAGCTAACTCATAACTCTTTAGATCTTTCGGATTGAAAAGTTTTAAAAGGATAAATCATAGTATTGTATTTTGCCAGTGCTTACTCTTGAATTTTCTTTACCACTTGTCTTTAATGTGGATTATTTTGATTTCCAACTCAAATTCTGTATGCCAAAATAATTCATGCCCACCTTTTAGTCAAAAGTGTTTGGCTAATGTATTCCACTATGTAATTTAGTCTTAACTATCCAGGAAGTAGGAGAAAGGTTATACTCTCATTATCCTAGTACTTGGTGATGTTCAATGGAAGATCGGTTTTCTTTCATAGAAACTGTATACACTAAGGAATACTTTGTACCTCCATGTAGTTTTCAGCCTTAACCTACAAAGGGAATCACTGGAAAGGGATATCCTTATAATAGGAAGGACAAATGAAACCTGAAAAAGATCTAGACGTGATCAGCTGTGGAGATGGGCTGTGACTAGACGGTGGGTTCTCTTGAAAAATAACTTGCTTCTCATTCTCCTGGTTCTTCAAACCCAAAAGAAGCTAAAGATGGGTAGTGCCTGTGGCTCAGTGAGTAGGACATGGGTCCCATATACCAAAGGTGGTGGGTTCCAACCCGACTCCTGCCAAACTGCAACAACAACAAAAATAGCCGGGCTTTATGGTGGGCACCTGTAGTCCCAGCTACTCAGGAGGCTGAGGCAAGAGAATCGCCTAAGCCCAGGAGCTGGAGGTTGCTATGGTCTGTGATACCATGGCACTCTACCAAGGGCGACAAAATGAGACTCTTGTCTCTTAAAAAAAAAAAAAAAAAACTGAAGAAATTTTTTAAAACGACTTGGCGCCTGTAGCACAGTGGTTGTGCCAGCCACATACACCAAGGCTGGTGGGTTCGAACCCTGCCCAGGCCAGCTAAACAATGGCAAATGCAATAAAAAACAGATGGGTGTTGTGGCGGGTGCCTGTAGTCCCAGCTACTTGGGAAGTGATGCCACTGCGCTCTATCCAGGGTGACATAAGTGAGAGAGACCCTGTCTCAAAAAAAAATTTCTTTTTTTTAAACTATGTCCTGATACTCATCTTAACAGTAAGACTTAGAGAATGCCTTGAAGAGAAGAAAGATAAGCGTGGGGTTTGATTTTAAATGGATTTATGTAAACTTTGAATTAAGTAGGTTATTCTATTTTAGGTTTTTTTTTGTTTTAAAGATTTTGAGTTTTCTTGATGTGATGCTGAATTCCCATAGTGTAACATGAAGTTTCCCTTAAGTGTAACATTGTGTGGGGCTAAGGAATGGTTTTCTATTGAATTATGGCAGCTTTTGCTGCTAATCAGGATTAAAGGTTTTGTACCTTTTTGAGTAACAAGGAAATTGGCTTCCTAACTCTGTATTAGACCAACTTGAGTCCACATTTTAATGAGGAATCCTCTTTTAAAATATTTATGATGGGCGGCACCTGTGGCTCAGTGGGTAGGGTGCCGGCCCTATATACTGAGGGTGGCGGGTTCAAACCCAGTCCTGGCCAAACTGCAACAAAAAAATAGCCAGGCATTGTGGCAGTTGCCTATGGTCTCAGCCCCTCGGGAGGCTGAGGCAAGAGAATTGCCTAAGCCCAGGAGTTGGAGGTTGCTTTGAGCTGTGTGACGGCACAGCACTCTACCAAGGGCGATAAAGTAAGACTCTGTCTCTACAAAAAAAAAAAAATTAAGTATGTTAAGATTCAAATTAGCCCAATAAGAGTAATGCATTAAATGTTATCAAAATAACTGAAGGTAGTTTACACACAGCCTATGTTCTTCCAATGGAAAGTGTGGTACCTAAAATTTTGTTTTTTGTTTCATTTCTATAATTAAAACCAGAGTCTAATGTTCTCTGGTATTAGAGACAGACACAAAGACAGACATACTATACACCCAAGGAGTAGAATAGCCCAGAAATAAGCCCTCACATGAAATGATGGAGTTGGACTTCGACTTCAAGGCAGCAGTTCTTTTCATTTTAGGTTTTCAGACAACAACCTGGTGGTTTGGAGATTTTAGTAGTAGTGCCAGTTTAATCAACATATGTAATCCCTTTGCACAAGTTTTAAATTAATAAGATTCTTCCAGAGTTTGGTTACCTTTTTTTGGATAAACAGATAGATTAGACTGGGAAAGACAGTTTATTCTCTGATAATCTGACTTGATCTCTAAGAGTCTTCCAAGATTTGTTTACCCTTTTGTTGGATAAGCAGACAGATTCTAGCCTGGGAAACACAGTTTATTCTCTGATAATGAAGCTCTAATTAAAGAGCAGTTTGTGCTTGGAGCATTCACAAAATTTCTAGAGTCCATTCAAGAAAGATCTGAGAACATAACAGATGAAACTCTAGAAATTAAAAACTTTTGACCAGAAGTGCTTTGACCTACTTTGTCAAAACCGATCTTAATTCTGTGACTCACTGTATTGCACCCTTCACCAGCACCAAGAGAAGTCAGAGTTGAGTAAATGACCTTATGTCAGTCATGGTCCCTTAAAATCTGTGCACAGAGGCCTTAGCACTTTTGAAGAGAAAACTCTGCCGTTTAGCTCCTCACTATCATTTGTATTCCTCTCACTTTTAAGACTATTCCTTTTATTGGTCGTATAAAAACTGCCTTCTTCAGAGTTGAATGTATATTAATGTTTCTGCACATGGACAAGCTATATTTTAATGACTCATTATTTGTTGGTTGAATAAACAGTTTTACCCTAGTGACTGTGCCTGTTCTTTTCCAACGAAACCAGACTCTATGATGACTTGTTCCTCTGTGCCTGTTAAACAGCAGTCCCAGATCTCGATTAAAGTTGGATGCTAGAAAGAGTATTTTCTTGCTAGTGAACACTCCAAGGTGGTTTAAGAATTCAACATAAGTCAAACTGTATATTTCAAAATAAAAAGGAAAACAGTACTAAAAATCTTACAGTAATCAAAATGTAGTATTGGGCGGTACCTGTGGCTCAGTGGGTAGGGTGCCGGCCGAGAGTTGCGGGTTCGAATCTGGCCCCTGCCAGCTAAAACAGCAGTGGCAACTGCAACAAAAAATAGTCAGGCATTGTGACGGGCACCTGTAGTCCTAACCACTGAGGAGGCCAAGGCAAGAGAATCGCTTAAGCCCAAGAGTTTGAGGTTGCTGTGAGCTGTGAAGCCCTGGCACTCTACCAAAGGCAACAGAGTAAATCTCAGTCTCAAAAAAAAAAAACTGGTATTGGCATAAAGACAAACATACTATACACCCAAGGAGTAGAATGGCCCAGAAATAACCCCTCACATGAAACTTAAGTTGAAAACAGAACTGTGTAATTAGATTTGACAGTGATTTATTGGATATGACATCAAAAGGATGCACAGCCAAGGGAAAACAGAAATTGGACTTAATTTAGGGCAATTGTTGGGGTAGCTGTGGTAGTACATACCTGTAATCCCAGTAGCTGAGGCTGGAGGACCACTTGAGGCCAGCAGTTTGAGACCAGCCTGAGTAAGAGCAAGGCTCCGTCTCTACAAAAAAAGAAAAGAAAGAAAAATTAGCCAGACATGGTGGTACAGACCTGTAATCCCAGCTACTAGTGAGCCAGGGGGATCCCTTGAGCCCCAGAGTAAGAGGTTGCAGTGAGCTATGGTAGGTTACTGCACTCGAGCTTGAGCAACAATGCGAGACCTTGTCTTGAAAAAAGAATTGTGTGTCAAAGGAATTTCTGAGAATGAAAAAACCCACAGAATGAGAGTTTTTGCAAGTCGTCTATCTGATAAGAAATTAACATTCAGTTCTGTTCAGGCCCTCAATTAATAAAATTAGTATTCAGGGTACATGAAAACCCGCAACAACAGAAAATGAGCAAAGGACTTGAATTACATGAAGGACCTTGTGCTCTGCTGATGGGAACGTGAAATGGTACAGCTATTGTGGATAACAGTAGGGTGATTCCTCCAAAAATTAAACGTAGCATTACCATATGGACTAGCAATTTCTCTTTTGGGTATGTACCCACAAGAATTGAGAGCAAGGACATGAACAGATTTGTATGCCAATGTTCATGGCGTTATTCACAGCAACTATGAAGTAAAAGCAACCCAAAGTTTCATCGACAGATGAATTGATAAAACGTGTATGTATAGTGGAATATTGTTCAGCTTTAGAAAGGAGGGAAATTCGGACGCATGCTACAACAAATAAACTTTGAAACATTAGGCTAAGTGAAATAAGCTAGACACATAAAGAAAAACATTGTATGATTATGCTTTGATGAAGTACCTAGAGTAGTCAAATTCTTAGAAAGTTGGTTATTGGGGACTAGGGATAGGTGAAGAAATTAACTCCCCAGAGTTAGTGTTTAATGGGTACATCTTGAGAAAGATGAAACAGTGCTGGAAATGGACATTGCTGATGGTTGCACAACATTGTGAATGTACTAATGCCACAGACCTGTACACTTAACCATGGCTTAAATGGTAAACTGTATGCATATTTTACCACAATAAAAGAGGACAGCACCTGTGGCTCAGCGAGTAGGGCGCCGGCCCCATATACGGAGGGTGGCGGGTTCAAACCCGGCCTCGGCAGAACTGCAAAAAAAAAATAGCCGGGCATTGTGGCTGGCACCTGTAGTCCCAGCTACTCAAGAGGCTGAGGCAGGAGAATCGCCTAAGCCCAGGAGTTGGAGGTTGCTATGAGCTGTGTGACGCCACGGCACTCTACCGAGGGCGATAAAATGAAACTCTGTCTCTACAAAAAAAAAAAAAAAGGAAACCTACAGTGGATAAAGAAAACTTGCATGACATTTTTCTTCTCTGAGCAACCTGAGAAGGTTAAAGCGGCTTTGTTTAAGGATGTGAAGAACCCAGGATCCACCAGTAGAGTTAAGAAAAAGCATGTGGCAGCCCTAGAAAACAAGTTGTGATGTTAGAAGGCTCCCGGTGCCTTTAAGGGAAGCAAAGCTCTTGGAAACCACTTTGTGCAATGACTAGGAAAAGTGTCCTTGGGTCTAAGAAGCTGCAGCTGAGGATGGAACCATTTACAATGTTCTAGTGCCTCCAGAAACCCAGACCTGAGGGGAGAGACTACCACAATATCAGCATTGATGACAAGGAGCAAGCACCTTTAAAAATAAGCGAAACCACTAAACCATCCTCCCCCCACCTACTAAGCAACTCCAGTGAAAAACAGAGTTCTTGTAGGAACATCTTTGCTAAAATGAGAGGCAAAGGGCTACCTCTTTTCTTTTCATTTGTAAATTCTGTAGTGAAGTTGAAACGCCTCTCTGTAAGCACTATTTGTGTCTTTGTGAATTGCCTGGTTGGGACTTTTGTCAGTTTTATTGCTGTAGTCCATCTCTTTCTCCGTGATCTTCACATAATAAAAGTATTCATCTTTTGTAATATGCGTTGCACATATTTTTCCGAGTTTTTCATGTCCTGAATTCTTGTTTGTGCTCTGTTTTATCATAGAGTTTTAAGTTTTCTGTAATTTATCATTTTCCTTTAATGTTCTTGTTATCATAATATACTTAAGAAGCCCTTTGACCGCACAATGATTATAAAAACACTTAAATCCCTTTCTTTTCCTTGTTCTATGGCTTGATTTTAATTTTTAGCAGCTCTACTAAAGCATGATTGATATATAACAGGCTGAACAAAAAGTGTTTATACAATTTGATAAATTTTGACATGTTTTACCACTATAAGTCAAGATAATGAACATATTTATCACCCCGAAAGTGTCATTGTGCTGCTTTATGTTCCCTTCTGGTCCTCCCTGACAATGTCCCCACACAACCATTGATCTTTCTGTCACTTTGAGTTAGTAAGCATTTTCTAAAATGTTAATAAGTGGAATTCTACAGTGTGTACTCTCCTGGCTTCTTTCACTCTACTCAGTTATTTTGACATTGATCTGTGCTATCACGTGTGTGAATAGTTCATTCCTGCTAATTGTTGAGTAGTATCATATTGTATCTCTACCAGTGTGTTTATCCATCTGTTGATGGACAATTTGTATTGTCTCTAGTCTTTTATGATCACAAATCTTCTTGGTAGAAGTCTGTGTGTGGACATACACTTTCATTTCTCTTGGTCAAATACTAGGAGTGGAATGTCTGGATAATATGGTAGATGTTTTTAGCTTTTTAAGAAACTGCTATTTTTCAGACTCATTGTGCCATTTTATCAACAGTACAAGAGATCACGTCCTTCCAATTCTTCAACAACATTTGAGACAATTGTTTGAGCCATTTTAACAGCTATGTAGTGGTATCTCCCTCATGACTAATGTTGCTGAACATCTTACTGTCCATATACCTTCTGTCATGAAGTAGTGGGCAGTTAATTTGTGTATACAGTGAGAGGTATAGATCAAATTTTCCTTGCATATTAACATCGGATTGTTCTTTCACGTTTAAAAAGACTCACTTTCCCCAATGAATGATTTTTATACTTTTGTTGAAAGTCAGTTATGTATATATGTGTGTGTGACTCTATGTGGTATTTTTGGACTCTATTTTTTTCTTTTTTTGAGGCAGAGTCACTATGGCATCCGTGGTAAAGTGTCATGGCGTCACAGCTCACAGCAACCTCAGTCTCCTGGGCTTAAGTGATTCTCCTGCCTCAGCCTCCCAAGTATTCAGGACTACAGGTGCCTGCCACAATGCCTGGCTATTTTTTTTTGAGACAGTCTCACTATGTCACCCTTGCTAGTGTGCCATGGTGTCACAGCTCACAGCAACCTCAAACTCTTGACCTTAAGTGATTCTCTTGCCTCAGCCTCCCTAGTAGTTGGGACTACAGGAGCCCGCCAGAATACCTGGCTATTTTTTTGTTGCAGTTGTTTTAGCTGGCCTGAGTGGATTCAAACCCGCCATCCTCAATGTATGTGGCGGTGACTCTACCCACTGTGCTACGGGCGCCGCCAGCCATTGCTCTGCTAAGATTAATCCAATTCCAAAGTTTTGGCTGGTGCACCTAGCACAGTGGTTACAGCACCAGCCACATACACCGAGGCTCACGGGTTTGAACCCAGCCTAGGCCAGCTAACCAACAATGACAACTGCAACAAAAAACAGGTGGGCATTGTGGCTGGTGCCTATAGTTCCAGCTACTTGGAAGGCTGAGGCAAGAGAATCACTAAAGCCCAAGAGTTTGAGGTTGCTATGACCTGTGACGCCACGGTACTCCACCGAGGGCGACATAGTGAGACTCTGTCTCAAAAAAAACAAAAGAGTAAACAAAGTTTCTCTGGGACTTGTAATTAGTACCTCCACATTCAGACTGGAAATAGACAGTGACCTTCCTATTGTTATATTCCCCTTGCCCCCAGATCCTTCCCACTCTGATGAAGGGCTGTCTCCCCCAGATGTGGCAGTAATCTATGCCTCCTGCTGTCTGTGGTTTCTTCTGCAATCAGTTCTCTAAGGGGCTTTGTTTCTTTTTATGTAGAAACTCAGCTTTAGGATTTCTGAGAAATACCTCTTCATCAGAAAAACCTGGCTGTCAAGACTATTGTCTCACTGTGGACTTTAGAAAGTCTAGTTTGAAGTGCAAAGCTGAGCCATAACTTCTTTATTTAGGAAGGGCTTGGCAAGGTGGAGGATAAATTACTGAGAAGGGAAAGTGTATGATTATCTCATAATTGGACTGCAGGTGTTAATGAGGTTGAAGGAAACGTTTAAAACACTGAGAGCCACGGTGCTGAATGGGAAGTCTCTGTGTATGTTGCAACTGGAGTTTCATGATGCACCCATGGTGAGTTAGAGGAAAAACCATGTTCAACCTTCCATTTTCTGCATAGCATGTTTTTAGTTAATGTATGTTGAATTAAAATTCATTTGCAATTTTAAAGTTCTTTTCCATTTGAGAAGTGGGGAAACAGGGCAAACAGAAAACAAAAAGGGGAAGAACTTCCAGAGTCCTCTCATGGAAAAGTTAAATTCTTTAATGTTAAATTATATCAAAGTTATTAAATTCAAAAACTTATAACTGGATGGATAAACAAAGGCATATCAATGTTATATACTCTAAATGCCCCTGATGAGAATGAAAAATAAATCCTCTTCTAAACATTACTTCTTCTCGATTTATTTGTAAATGTGTGTACTTAGACAATTAAGCATTCACTTCCTATGGTCTTGGTGTCCTCCAACATTCACGTGTTGGAAACTTAACCCCTAATACAACAGTGTTGGGAGATGAGGGCTGTCGGGGTGTGTCTAGGTTACGAGAGTGGAGCCCTCATATATGCTGTAATGCTGCTTTATTATAAAAACAGTGGGAGTGGGTTTGCTCTCTCTTGCCCTTCCGCCATGTGAGGGCGCAGCAGGAAAGCGCCTTGATCTTGGACTTCCCAGATGCCAGAACTGTGAGAAATTTCTGTTCTTTATAAATTATCAGTCTCAGGTATTTTATTATAGCATCATAAATGGACTGATACAATACTGTATCTCTTCTGCTTGCCGAGTCAATACGTCTCTATTTTAATATTTTAATTACAAATGGTAATATTAGCAGTCAAAAATTAAGGATGTTTTCCTTTTTTTTTTTTTTTTGACAAAGATTCTCAAGCTGGGCCTGGGTAGAGTGCCATGGCATACCCTTGGGCTCAAGTGATCCTCTTGCTTGAGGATCCTATTTTAGTAGAGACGGGGGGTCTCACTTTTGCTCAGGCTAATCTCGAACTCATGAGCTCAAACAATCCACCAGCCTTGGCCTCCCAGAGTGCTAGGATTAAAAGGCATGTGCCACAGTGCCTGGCCTCAAATATTAAGGATTAACCATGTACTGGAGGTTTGGAAACAGTGATCAGAGAGGTGGAAGGGAGAGAAGATGATGACAAATAATGACAAACCTTCTTCATAAATATGACAGAGCCTTACATGTCAAAGTTAAGCGGGCACAGGTTTTTTGAGAAGGTAAGTCTAGGCATTTCTATTATTTATAGCAATCCACTCGCATTTGTATCAATTTACAAAGCAGTTTCTAACAGTTAGCACTTTTCATTCTCATCATTCTTCGTTGAGGTAGAGATTATGCTTACTGAACATATTAAAACACTAAATCGCAGAAATCAATGATCCTTAGCCACAGCTAATCCGTGGCAGAGTTGGGGCGTTGAATCCCATTTCCTGAATCTTAGACACAAGCTGAGCTCCCCCACCTGTACCTCCCTTCTGAGAAGGAAGGAGTGTTCTCTGCTGTGGCTCTAGCCAGTGGGCTCGATATTGTTCCCTTTCTGGCACTATCATCTACCAGGGAGGGACCCAAGGCTCCTCCAGGGGGAAGAAAGCACTGCAATTAGACTAAATATAGTTTGGGAGAGGCAGCACCTCATTTGGACTAATTATCCTGTCATCCGTCAGAAGAACAAAGAGTGAAGAATTTTCAGGCCTCATCATTTCCATTCCTCTCACTAACTTGGGCTTCTGTGTAATTGGCCTGAGCCTGGGGCCTGGAGATAAATGTTAACCAAGCAGACACACTGGCTGACTGAAAAATGTCTGGGCTGCTGAGGAAGACCATGGTAATAACTGTACTTTGATCTCCAGCATGACTCCTTTAGAACTAGAGGGATACTGGCCTGGTGAAAAATCCTTCAGGCCTAGAAATGCCCACATAAGATGGAACAAAGACCCAGCTGATAGTCAACTGCATAATGTATAATATTGATAATCCATTTTGCAAAGCCTGTTCTTTCATCTAACAAACACTGAACGCACGCATACTGTATACATGTGGGTAGTTCATTAAATAGCGTGTTTTAAGAAAGCCAAAGGAAACTCACTGGATCCCAAATTGTTAAATGCGAAATGGAAGTTATTGAAATTCAAGAGAAGGAAAGGAACTTTGTTTGGTGAAGACAGGTGCACAAGCCATTAAGGTTTGGAATATGGAGGGTTTCATTTTTGAAGGCCAATATGTCAGGGCAAGTTGGAGCAATGAAATACTGTTTCAAGAAGCTTTTATTAAATTCTTGTTTATGTTAGCAAAGTGCTATAGAACACTTGGGAGCAGCCTGTAACAAAATTTTTAGAAAGGATGATGCTTAATAGAACACAAAACTCCGTTAACCACAAGTGTTGCAAATGATTCAGATTTACTTGCAGCCACCATGTAAAGTAACAAGTAAATTCTTCCTAAGAATTTAGAAAGTAGGGCTGTGCCTATGGCTCAGTGAGTAAGGACGCTGGCCCCATATGCCAGAGGTGGCAGGTTCAAACCCAGCCCTGGCCGAAAAAAAAGTTTAGAAAGTAAGAAATTGTTATATCTGTAATGGCACATTTGATGTCTGCAACAAGTTCCAAATAAAAGACTACAGTGGAAAAAAATGTTTTGTGCATTTCAGATCAGATGTTGCACATTCTTAAATCAAATCTATTTCTAAGAAAGGGGATGTAGCTTGTTATGCCAATGGGACATAACATATATATAGAGAGAGGGCCAGGCACAGTGGCTCACGTCTGCAATCCCAGCACTCTGGGAGGCCGAAGAGGGTGGATTGCCTGAGCTCACAGGTTCGAGACCAACCTGAGCCAAAGCGAGACGTCATCTCTACAAATAGCCAGGTATTGTGGTGGGCGTCTGTAGTCCCAGCCACTAGGGAGGCTGGGGCAAGAGAGTTGCTTGAGCCCAAGGGTTTGAGGTTGGTGTGAGCTGTGATGCCACAGCACTCTACTGAGGATGAGACTCTGTCTTAAAAAAAAACAAGAAAAACATATAGAGAGAGTTATACAGAGTTCAGATAGCTGGAGTTCAGAAAGTTCATGTCACAGTTTGAATCATCATTATCCAACCAAAGAATGTATGACATGATTCATACATCTTGTGTCTGGTACTAAGAAGTAGGTATCTGAGCTTCATCATCAACAATAACAACACGTATTTGCTAATAATCCCCTATGGTAAGGAGAACGAGCATGCCAAAATTGTCATGAATGTCATATACACATGCTGGCTTCAGAGGGGAATGCTGCTTCAAGACAGGGTTCTGCTTCAGAATCCAGCTATGAGGCAGGAGCTGTTGCCTCAACTCACAAGCTGGGAGAAGGGGAAGCAGGCTAGAGTCCAGTGCTAGGCTTCTGGAAAGCAGTGTTGAACCAGGGTGCTTGAAGTCAAGGTTAGGACTGGACATTTTCATTGTTTCCTTTCTCTCTGTATTGATTAGCTCCTCTCAAAATCTACTTTTCTCTCTGTCTCTCCCTGCCCCCATCTCCTCCCTGATGTCCTTTCATTTTGCCTCATTCTTTCTCTCCTCTGCTTTGTCCAAAATCTGATTGCTGCACCAAGGTGAGAAAAGCAGCAAATCAAAACCCAGTCACTCCAGAAGTCTGGTTTCCCCCCCCCAAACCAAATTGGATTAATTATGCCCAAATAAGCTTTTAAAAGACTTTAAAAGGAAGAAAGCCAAATGAACCGACAACTTGGGTTCAGTGACCTTGAGATGATTTGGCTCATTTGCATATCTTTGTATGGTTTTCAGAGGGTAAAAAAGGTAAGGTCTTTTCTAGGAGCTTTTTGTTTGAGCAACTTATTTGTGTAAGAGTCAATTAAGTCTCAGTGCCTGTAGTTCAAGCGGCTAGGGTACCAGCCACATACCCCAGAGCTGGTGGGTTCGAATCCAGTCCAGGCCTGCCAAACAACAATGACAACTACAACCAAAAAAATAGCCAGGCATTGTGGTGGGTGCTTGTAGTCCCAGCTACTTGGGAGGCTGAGGTAGGAGAATCGCTTGAGCCCAAGAGTTGGAGGTTGCTGTGTGCTGTGATGCCACAGCACTCTACTGAGGGCGACAGCTTGAGGCTCTGTCTCAAAAAAAAAAAAAAAGAGTCAGTTAAATATAACCCTCCCCAAATGAACGGAGTTAGAGTGCCAAACGTGCTGACATATAGACTCCCAGGTCAGTTCTCTCTGCCCTGAGAGGAATGTGTTTCTGAATCCACTCCCTCACCA